>ML663049.1:1561256-1694706 GCA_007570785.1 Antilocapra americana
GAGAGAGAGAGAGAGAGAGAGAGAGAGAGAGAGAGAGAGAGAGAGAGAGAGAGAGAGATCTTTCCTGGGAAGAGGAGAAAATACTGGGCAGAGAAAATCAGTATCAGACTATATAGCAAGGGGTCCACTTTGGGGAAAATGTGTGAAACAGGAGAGTTTGCAATCCCCCTTGGTTTTGGCGGATTGAAACAACAGTCATTTAGAAATTCACAAATCTGTAATTGACCAGTGCTCTGCTGACCTGGTCCTGACTTAGCTGATAACAAAACTCTCTCCTGGTTTCAGCTGGGACAACTCTACTCTAGTTCATGTGGCTCTCACTTCCCTACAGTCTAAACTGGTGGCTCAGTGGGATTCCAAAAAATGAATGGAACCATTCAGGATATTTTGAAGTCTAAACCAACCAGGCGTACTGTTTCTTGTGCTATGTTCTATGGACTAAGGTGAATTTAAAGGCCAGTTCATATATAAAGGCTCTCCCTCTTGATGGGAGAAGCGGCAAGGTCACATTGCTGAAAGGGCATGGATACAGGGTGGAGAACTGGGGCTTATTTTATAATCTGCTCTACTCTTACTAACTGCTTCTCATCTGTCCTTTTTTGAAATAGTTATTAGTTCACTGGTTCTCACCTAAAGATTCCACTTTGTTGTTCATGGACTTATTGCTTCTCCTGGCTCAATGCATTTGAAGACCTCTGTGTGCATTTAGGGGTGCTGGTTGGCCCTAAATCTGGTTGCAAGCCATCAAATACAAAGGAATCAGGAGGAAGAAGCAAGTCAAGAGAGCCCAGAATTTTCATAGAAATTAAAATCTCAGTGAGATACCAATCAACTCCTAAAAAGTGCTGAATGAAAAAAACAGGCAACAGCACGTGTTAGCAAGGATGAAGAATAATTAGAACTCTCATATTCTACAGATGAGAAGTAGATACTTGGAGTAATTTGATGGCATTGTTCAATAAAGTTGGTGCTATGCATATTCCATGACACAGTGATTCTACCCCTAGACATAGATTCAGCAGAAATGTTAAATAAGGTCAACCAAGACAGTTCATAGCAGGATTATTGGTAGTACCACTTCTCTTATTTATTCACCATAGAGTGGGTAAATGTATCATTGTGTATTCTTACAGTAGAATATTTATACAGCAATGAGAAGCAATGGTTTGTAACTGCTTATAAGGATATAATGAATTTCACAAAATTAGGTAGAAGTCAAGAGAGGACTTGTTTCACGTCTATTTATTCACATTCAAAAATAGGCAAAACTCATCTCTGGTATCGGAATCAAGTATAGTGGTTTTCCATGAAGGCTTTTGGGGTTCTGGTTCCTTAATCCTGGGGGATTCTCAGTTCCTTACTCCAGGGGTTGCTTACATGAAGTGTTTATGTAGTAAAGATGTCAGCACCTTCCACTTAGAACCAGCATGCATTTTTCTTTGAATATTATACATAAATAAGAAGGTTTTAGAGAAGAGATATAAAATGAGATAAATCTGAGTTCAAACCCAGTTCTATAGTCTGGACTTCAATAAGATTTCTGACCTCTCTGAGCCCCAGTTTCTTAATATTCAATATGATCCTGGTCTTTATGATGATTAAATTTTAAGATGTGTGTGAAGCTTTCTGTGGGCTTCCCTGGTGTCTCAGCTGGTAAGGAATCCTCCTGCAATGCAAGAGATCTGGGTTCGATGCCTGGGTTGGGGAGATCCCCTGGAGAAGGGAGAGGCTACCCATTCCAGTATTCTGACCTGGAGAATTCCACGGACAGAGGAGCCTGGCAGACGTTGCAAAGAGTGGGACACGACTGAGAGACTTTCACTTTCACAAAGCTATCCGTGCCCAATAAATGTTAATCCCTCCTCCTGCTTGCTGTGGAAAATAGCTAAAATAGCATTGACTGTCCCAGATGCACAAAGTACAATGTTTTCGTTATACCATTACACAAAATCATGTTTTCAGTTTTGCTTCCAAAAAAGAAAGACAGCAGGAGTTAAGGGACACGCCTGAACTTTTCCCATTTCATTTTTATGAGTGTGAATATTCTGAGTGTTATGTATTAAATGGGTTAATACTTTATGTCTTTCTATCACCATTTATGATACTTACTCTTCCCCTTTGGTTTTGCAGATCATTTTGTTGCTGCACGCCATGCCGTGCTAAGTCGCTTCAGTCGTGTCTGACTCTACGCAACACCATGGACGGTAGCCGCCAGGCTCCTTCGTCCATGGGATTCTCCAGGCAAGAACACGGGAGTGGGTTGTTGCTACAGCCTATCTATATTATTAACATCACTTAGAATATTGAGTTAATCAAGGGATTTTAGAGCAGTTAAGTTATAACTTTAATGAATACATAGTAAAAACTTTATTCAACCTAAGGACTGAGAGCCATTCGGTTTTCAGCCTCCAGCTTAAAAATGACCCTGAGGTATAAATGGGTGAATCAGGCAAGAATAGCCTGTCAAGGCTTCTCACTGTTTGTTCCAGAAGAGGGGGGATAGTGCCTGTGGGTGGCTGGGCCAGGAGGATATCCTGACTCCAGTTTTCTCTGTTCTTCATGGCAAACCTCTGTGGGTACCTCCTTAGAAAGTGGAGGAGAGCAAAAAGCCTGGGGGAGATCGCAAAGATGCTAGGAAAATTTGGCTGCTCGCCAAAGCTATGCTCCACGGGGACACTCACACATGCACACACACACACACACACACACAAGTACACATGCGTGAAACCTATGCTTAAATCCTATGTTGCTAAGACAGGTTGTTGTCAGCCAGCCAATGTTTAGCCTTTTGTGAAACCACAGCTTTGACAGGAAGAAAAATCACCGAAAAGACTTGATGAGCTGGGGAAGCTGACTTCATCTATTTCATAATTTTACTTAGACCTCAAGCCCGATTTGTCACATCCTGATCTAAAGGAGAATCAAGAGTCATTTAATAATAATAATAACATATAATTATTCTAAACAACTATAACCTTAAAGTGCTATGTGAAATCTATATTCTCCCCAACAGCCCTATAAAATAAGCTGCTCTTGAACTATCATTTTATAGGAAAAGAAACGGAGCCTCTGAGAGGTAGAGTGAATAGAACTCAAGCCACCAGATCTTAACCTGGGACTTTGTTTTTTCATTTTTTCAAGTTCACTAAAATAGTTTTCTCATTACTATATATTTAATATTTTGATGGGTGTAATGGGACTTGGGCAAGAACCACAGAGGCAAGCTAGGAAAAAATATGCATGCATAGTAGACCTAGGGCTTGGGACATCATGAGATATAATAGAAATGGCTGAAGTTACGTGAGGTTTAAGGCTTGAGCTGTGGAAGCCTGTTTATGGATAAAAGGTAATTAGTAGGGACCTGGCTGGGAGAGATTGAAGATTTGGAGAAAATACTTGGACATCAGGTGTCAGGAGAACATCTAATTGGAAACTGTCCTCTTGGTGAGTTGACATGTCACACACCTAGATATCCTGACCCTTCACTTGAGGGGTAACTGCTGAAGTGGAAACATTGGATGTTATCTCTATTGGAGGGAGAATGGAAAAATTAAGAGCAAATGTTGAAGGTTGAGTCTGGGAAAAAGCACTTGTTTAGTGGGAGCAGGAAGAAGGCCTGAGAAATAGGAAATGAGAAGGTAAGTGGTATTACATTGCTATATTCAGAAGTCCAAAGAGTTAAATTTCAAAGCTGCTGCTGACAGTGAAGAACACAGATGCAGAATGAGAATCACTGATTAGGAGGTTATCTGGTGATTTTAGCATACATAGTGGTGTCTCTTATCATACTGTCTCTGGAGCGATATTCTGTAGAAAATGGATGTTGGGTGCTTAAATAGTGGTATTTTGTGAGACCTGAAGAGTACAGTTATAGGTCATATGTAAAATTTGAAACATTAAAGACAAAAGGAAAAATTTATAAGGTAGAAAACAGAAGGATCTTTTTTCCTCCAATTTGGTTGATATGCATGTTTTTCTTCCTTGCTTTCTTATGTTGTTAAGAGCAGGGAAAATTCTGTGCTACAGACAGAAAGCAAGGGGGGAAGTTGAAGGTTGAAGGTGCTAATTGTGGAAGCAGTTTACAGGCTGAAGAGAGAGCCTGAGAGGCTATATCGCAGACCAGTGTTTCTGCAATTTGAGTGTGCAAGAATATCTGGGAGAATGGATTAAAACTCCCAAGCCCCAGGATTTGACAGAGTCAGTCCAGTTAACCAGTTGGTCTAGTCTATGAACCATCTGTATTTCTAACTAGTGTGATGATTCAGGCAGCCCCAGGGCAGCTCTGGGGCAGCACTTTCAGTCCTCATTTCTCTGTTGCATTCAAGACAGTTTCAAGACATCCAGCAATTGTGCTGTCTCTTGGCTTTCTAGAACTATTATGTTGTAATTTTCCTTTCCAACCAGGAAACATCCAGGAATTGGTTTTATGACCATTTTCTCTACGCAGCAGGCATGAGTAAATCATTTCTATCACTATTTCCAGACATGGATGTAGCCTTATCCTTGCTAGTGTATTATTCTTCTTGCTGTCTCTACCTGGAATTTTCTACCCCATTATAGGGGTCCTTGGACTCTTTGATCAACAGAAATTGATAAGAGGCCAGATGAGAAATGCATGCAAGTTTCTACTGGGGCTTGTGATGAAGCACGAGGGAGCAAAAACAAGTAACTTATCCCTTGCTCGCTCCCTTAAAGCTGGTCCCGTAAATGAGGTGAGAGTCACGGAAGATCCAGGGGGTGGCCAGGGTGGTCTGCCCACACCCTTGTGGGTGCTGTGTGCAGGGATCATGTACAGTACTTTGTTTTTGCTCTGGATACCTCAGAAGTGGCAGTTGGGTTTCTGGTCTTTTATATCTTGTTCACACTTTGCCCCAGCAGCTGCATTCAGGCAGTTATTTTAGTCTCTTAGAGTTTCTTTGTGTCTTGTTCTGGAGACGTTTGTCCAGATACAAGTACTGCAGCAAAGGACCCCAGCCTGTCTCACTACCTCTCCTGAAAACTTTCACTCCTGAATCTCACCATTTTCTATGCACTCTTCCCTGACTAATGTGATGTCGCACAATCTCTTCCTCTCATAGACCAACCAAGGACAGATACTTGTCCCTTCATAAGCAAGATGTGTTCGTCCTGATTAAATCTGGACCCCCAAATATTATAGTAACAACTGGAGACGCTGAACTGAATTGTGAGATGATGCCAAGAAATAAATAATTTCGTTGAGAAATATAATAATACTGTGGTCATATAAAAATATGTATTTTTTTAGAGATTTATACTGAGTTTGGGTGTTGCATTGGCAAATTTGTCTTACCATAGTGAAAAAAGAGATTGAGCAAACATGATGAAACATTTGAAAGTATTAAATCAAGGTGGTGAGTATATAAGTTTACACTATCCTCTCTACTTTTCTGTATAGTTAAAAACTTTGAAGCTTACATAGCAAACAAGAAAAGCCATCATTTACTGAATCATGGATTTGGTGATCTGGTCCTATCTTTTGGAATACTCATTAAAATAACCGTGTTAAATTAGTTATTTATCATAATTATAAGATTATTGAGTAATGTGATTTTGGTCCACACTTCAGAATTTGGCTATTTCCTGTCTCTTGGTGGTGGTGTATATCTTTGATTAGAATTTGGATGGGCTTGCCTTACACCCTATTTTTTTCCAAGTCTAGAATGGGCAGCATCCATTCACAACATGAAAATGGCAAAAGCAGCAACAAACTCTCAGAGTTCCTTTGTGAAAGGCATCCTTTGCGGCTAGGATTCCAGCAGCAGCAAGAATGGGGAAGTTCCAGCCCAGACTGGCTGGCTCCACACTTCAGGTGGCTGTCAAAGCTGAGAGCAGACTTTTTTCCCAGGAGCAGAATCAGCCTTGGGAGAAATGTTTGACCAGACTTTCTCTCAGCTGGTTCCCCAGTTACTGATGTCTTTACTTGAAGGGCTTTACAAAAAAATCATGGGAGAGAGAACAGGCTTGACCATAGATACATTAAGAAAGAGCTGGCCTTATCCAGCAGTGGGGCTCCTTGCTCCATAAGAAAATTCTGTCCTGCACTCTCCTCTGGGTTAGTCTCAGGTGACCCCTGTGAGGAAGCCCCGGAGAAGGAAAGGTTCTAGAGCCACTATATTCCAAGACAAACAATGAGGGGCAAGAATCGGCTTGGTAGGGAGACAGCTGTGGGACGACGCTGGCAAACTAGAATCCTGTGAGGATGGATTTGAGGAGATGACTGAAGTGAGCCACTTCTGAAGAGGAGCTACTGTTCTTCAGAAACACAATCCTTGCAGTGAGTGCAGCAGAAAGAAAGAGGCTGAGAGAACAGAATGAGAACATTATTAGTGCTCCCTGCAAGTTGTTTCCTGAAAGCACTGTAGAATCTTCCATATAAAAAGAAGCCTCTTGCTATTCTCACCTGCCTATGTTTTCCTAAGTTGGAAAAACAACTTAACTTATGAGCTGTTAGTTTGTTAATGAAAAGGGAGATGATCTCCAAACTTCTTTTTAGCTTAAATTTCCACCTATTACCAGAATGAAATAACGGGATTGTAACTGACCCAATAGAGTCCTTAAGGTTGGTTGCCATGCTGCTTTGAGCAATGTACAGGAAAGTTAATAAAATATTGACTTCACTTAGTGGCATGTTCAAAGGACACTTGAGTAGATTATTTTAACTGTTAAAAGTTGAATATATCCTTTGTGAAGTCTGCCTTCAGATAATTCTGGCTATGCATGTTTCAGTTCAGTTCAGTTCAGTCACTCAGTTGTGTCTGACTCTTTGCGACACCATGAACTGCAGCAAGCCAGGCCTCCCTGTCCATCACCAACTCCCAGAGTCTACCCAAACCCATGTCCATCGAGTCAGTGATGCCATCCAGCCATCTCATCCTCTGCCATCCCCTTCTCCTTCTGCCCCCAATCCTTCCCAGCATCAGGGTCTTTTCCAATAAGTCAACTCTTCGCATGAGGTGGCCAAAGTGTTGGAGTTTCAGCTTCAACATCAGTCCTTCCAATGAACACCCAGGACTGATCTCCTTTAGGATGGACTTGTGGATCTACTTGCAGTCCAAGGGACTCTCAAGAGTCTTCTCCAACACCACAGTCCGAAAGCATCAATTCTTCAGCTCTCAGCCTTTTTCACTGTCCAACTCTCACATCCATACATGACTACTGGAAAAACCATAGCCTTGACTAGACAGACCTTTGTTGGCAAAGTATTATCTCTGCTTTTCAATATGCTATCCAGGTTGGCCATAACTTTCCTTCCTAGGAGTAAGTGTCTTTTGATTTCATGGCTGCAATCATCATTTACAGTGACTTTGGAGCTCAAAAAATGAAGTCTGACACTGTTTCCGCTGTTTCCCCATCTATTTCCCATGAAGCGATGGGACCAGATGCCATGATCTTAGTTTTCTGAATGTTGAGCCTTAAGCCAACTTCTTCACTCTCCTCTTTCACCTTCAGCAAGAGGCTTTTTAGTTCCTCTTCATTTTCTGCCATAAGGGTGGTGTTGTCTGCATATCTGAGGTTATTGATATTTCTCCCGTCAATCTTGATTCCAGCTTGTGCTCCTTCCAGCCTTCTTCCAGCTTCCAGGGTTCATATTTAACCCTAAGCAAAAGGAATATTTCTATTGAAAAGTATGGGTCTTCCAAAATAGAGTACTCTGAGATTATAAAATTATAGATGAATGCTGAAAAGAAAAATGAGATTTTGAAAAGCCAAATGAACTTTCAAGTTGACAAATATTGAAGCTCAGGGCCTTGGGGCTGCAACAGAATTCAGAGAGATTAGTTGGTTAGATGGCATCACTGACTCAATGGACATAAGTTTGAGCAAACTCATGGAGACAGTGAAGGACAGGAAAACCTGGCGTGCTGCAGTCCATGGGATCGCAAAGAGTCGGACATGACTGAGTGAGTGAACAACAACAACCCTGTCATTACGTATAATTGAGTTCCCAAGAAGAATACTCCTGGAGCTGATGGGTTCTCAGAAGGGGCATCCTGGTGAGTTGGAGGCAAGCAAGCATGGGATGGTCCAGACCACAGATAGTCCCTCACAGGTGCAGATAAAACCTCATTGTCAAACTTGGCTGCATGTCGGACTTCCATTGGGAGGTTTAAAAAGCACTGATGCTTGATTCCCACCCACAGTGGGTCTGGTTTAATTGCCCCAGAGTGTAGCCTGGACATGAGAATGTTGCAAAGCTCCCCAGGTGACTCTGACATGCATCCATGTCTGTGGATTCCTGAGACCACATCCAGCTAGAGAATCTGGCTTCCTGAGCAGAGCCTTGTCCCTACCTGGAGGAACCCTCTAAATGCTTTGCTATTTCCCATCTTCTTCCTCTTAGAAATTTTTGTCTTTCTCCCTTGAAGGAGAACTAACTGCAACAAGCAAAAATAAATAAGCAATTATAATAATCAGGAGGCAAAAAAAAAACACTACCAATGACACATATCTTAATTTATGTAAGTAGGTCTATAAACAAACACTGTATTAAAAGCCTAAGCAGGGATTCCCTGGTGGTCCAGTGGTTAAGACTCCATACTCCCAATGCAGGGATCGCAGATTCAATCCCTTGTTAGGGAACTAGATTCCACATGTCACAACTAAAGATCCCTCAAGCTATAACAAAGACCCAGAACAGCCAAATAAACAAGTAAATATATTTTCTTAATTAAACTTAAGAGCTTTTGCACAATGAAGGAAACTATATGAAAGGTGAAAAGACAGACTTCAGAATGGGAGAAAATAATAGCAAATGAAGCAACTGACAAAGACCTAATCTCAAAAATATACAAGCAGCTCATGCAGCTCAATACCAGAAAAATAAACGACCCAATCAAAAAATGGGCCAAAGAACTAAACATTCATTTTTCCAAAGAAGACATACAGATGACTAACAAACATATGAAAAGGTGTTCAACATCATTCATCATCAGAGAAATGTAAATCAAAACCACAATGAGGTACTATCTCATTCCAGTCAGAATGGCTGCTATTAAAAAGTCTACAAACAATAAATGCTGGAGAGGGTGCTGAGAAAAGGGAACCCTCTTACACTGTTGGTGGAAATGCAAACTAGTACAGCCAAACTGGAGAACAATGTAGAAATTCCTTTAAAAACTAGAAATATTGTAAACAATGCGGTGATGAACGTTGGGGTACACGTGTCTCTTTCAATTCTGGTTTCCTCGGTGTGGATGCCCAGCAGTAGTGTTGCTGGGTCATATGGCAGTTCTATTTCCAGTTTTTTAAGGAATCTCCACACTGTTCTCCATAGTGGCTGTACTAATTTGCATTCCCACCAACAGTGTAAGAGGGTTCCCTTTTCTCCACATCCTATCCAGCATTTATTACTTGTAGACCAGGTCATGGAAGCAACCTAGATATCCATTAACAGATGAATGGGTAAGAAAGCTGTGGTACATATACACAATGGACTATTACTCAGCCATTAGAAAGAATACATTGACTCAGTTCTAATGAGGTGGATGAAACTGGAGCCTATAATACAGAGTCAAGTAAGCCAGGAGGAAAAACAACAATACAGAATACTAACACATATATATGGAATTTAGAAAAATGGTAATGATGACCCTGTATGCAAGACAGCAAAAGAGACACAGATGTATAGAACAGTCTTTTGGACTCTATGGGAGAGGGCAAGGGTGGGATGATATGGGAGAATGGCATTGAAACATGTAAATTATCATATGTGAAATCATTCGCCAGCCCAGGTTTGATGTTTGATTCAGGGTGCTCAGGGCTGGTGCACTGGGATGACCCAAAGAGATGGAATCGGGAGGGAGGTGGGAGGGGGGTTCTGGAAGGGGAACACATGTATACCCATGGTGGAATAATGTCAATGTATGGCAAAACCAACACGATGATGGAAAATTAAAAAACAAAACAAAACTGGAAATAGAATGGCCATACGACCCAGCAATCTCACTGCTGGGCATATACACTGAGGAAACCAGAATTGAAAGAGACAAGTGTACCCCAATGTTCATCACAGCACTGTTTACAATAGCCAGGACATGGAAGCAACCTAGATATCCATTGACAGATGAATGGATAAGAAAGCAGTGGTACATATACACAAAGGAATATTACTCAGCTATTAAAAAGAATGCATTTGAATCAGTTTTAATGAGGAGGATGAAACTGGAGCCTACTATACAGAGTGAGGTAAGTTTTAGAAAGAAAAACACCAATACAGTATACTAACGCATATATATGGAATTTAGAAAGATGGTAGCAATGACCCTATATGTGAGACAGCAAAAAGACACAGAAATACGGAACAGACTTCTGGATTCTGTGGGAGAAGGTGAGAGTGGGACGATTTGAGAGAATGGCATTGAAAAATGTATATTACTATATGTGAAATAGATCGCCAGTCCAGGATTGATGCATGAGACAGGGTGGTCAGGGCTGGTGCACTGGGATGACCCTGAGGGATGGGATGAAGAAGGAGGTGGGAAGGGGGTTCAGGATGGGGGATGCATGTATACCCATGGTTGATTCATGTCAATGTATGGCAAAAAACACTATAACATTGTAAAGTAATTAGCCCTCAATTAAAATTAATTAATTAATTTTTTAAAAAAAGCCCAAGGAACGTCCTTCCCCTGACAACTAGAACAAAATCTCATCCATATGTTGGCCTGTGGCTCTATATTTGAGTCAGCTTTGGTCCTCCCAGAGTTTGTTAGCGGCTGATGGAAGTCACACTATTTGTTTGAAAGCTGAGGCCTTAGCAAAATGATCTCACTTTGATAACAGATAAGGGATCAGTGAACGACAGCACCATGGATCAAATCCAGCCTGTTGCTTGTTTTGCTAATAAAGTTTTATTGAAATGTATCCATGTCCATTTATTCACTGATTGTCTAGGGCTGCTCTTGCGGCACAACAAAGTTGAGTAGCTGTGACAGAGGCTCCTGACCTCTAGAGCCAAAAATGTCTACTGTGTGGTCCCTTATAAATTATATTTGCAAGTCCTGTAAATACGGACGTTTCTAGGCTGCAGTGCTAGTGTTTGTCTGCTGTGGCAAACTGATTTTAAGACTATGACCAGCTCTTAACCCCTCCCTAAATTCTTTCTAGTGGGACCTAAAATGGAACCCATTTCACCCGCCACTGAAACTGGGCCGGTCCGGTGCACTGTTTTGAATGCTTTGAATTCCGAGCATGTGGCATGGGACCCGTCCTGAGCCGAGGCTTCAGAAGCCCTTGCAAACTTTCTCTTGCTCTCTTGCAGTCCTTCCTCTGAGAATAAACCTGTTGGATGGTGAGAGACACATAGAGTCCAGTTACCCCACTGGCTCAGCTCAGCCAACCTCATGAAGCAGAGTTGTCCTGCTGAGTGTGGCTAACCACAGGTGTATGAATGTGCCTGATCACAACCAGGAGTATCCAGCCAGATATAGCACAGGTAGCTCGTCTGCAGATTCACGGATTAGATAAATATCTGGTGTTTTAAGCCACTACATTTTAGAGTGGGTTGTTACATAACATACATGTTCGGGTGGTAGGAGCCTCTTCTCTTTCCTCTTTGTTTGCAAAGTCAGAATACCTCAATCTTGTCACAGACCCAAGTCTGAAACAAGAGAAGGAAACTACCTACAGAAAGAAAAACATTAAGCATTCTTTCACCAAAAGCTAAGAAAACTGGAATCTATTATACAGAGTGAAGTAAGCCAGAAAGAGAGACGCCAAGAGAGTACTTTTTCAAAAATTTATTTATTATTATTATTGTTTTCTTTATATTATTGTGTTGGTTTTGCCATACACTGACATGACATTAATGCATATACATGGAACTTAGAAAAACAGTAATGATGACTCATATGTGAGACAGCTAAAGAGACACAGATGTAAAGAACAGACTTCTGGACTATGTGGGAGAAGGGGAGGTTGGGACAATATGAGAGAACAGCATTGAAACATGTATATTACTGTATGTAAAACAGATGACCAGTGCAAATTACATTCATGAAGCAGAGCACCCAAAGCTGGTACTCTGGGACAACCCACAGGGATGGGGTGGGGAGGGAAGAGGGGGGGAGGTTCAGGATGGCGGAACACATGTACACCCATGGCTGATTCGTGTCAATGTATGGCAAAAGCCATCACAGTATTGTAAAGTAATTAGCCTAAAGTAATTAGCAATTAGAATAAATAACCTATTTTAAAAGTTTTTTAAAAATCTAAGAAAACAAACAAAAATAACAACTTGGATTTAAATAGGAATAATAAATCAGAAGGTACCCACATATAAATAATTTCTGATAGCTTCTTTAAAGAAACTAGGCCGTGACATGTGGGGCCACCCAAGACAGACAGGTCATGGTGGAGAGGTCTGACAGAATGTGGTCCACTGGAAAAGCGAATGGCAAACCATTTCAGTATTCTTGCCTTGAGAACCCCATGAACAGTATGAAAAAAAAAAAAAAAAGATAGGACATGGAAAGATGAACTTCCCCAGGTCAGTAGGTGCCCAATATGCTACTGGAGATCAGTTGAGACATAACTCCAGAAAGAATGAAGGGATGGAGCCAAAACAAAGACAACACCTAGTTGTGGATGTGACTGATGATAGAAGCAAGGTCAAATGCTCTAAAGAGCAATATTGCATAGGAACGTGGAATGTTAGGTCCATGAATCAAGGCAAATTAGAAGTGGTCAAATAGGAGATGGCAAGAGTGAACATCGACATTCTAGGAATCAGTGAACTAGAATGGGTGAATTTAACTTAGATGACCATTATATCTACTACTATGGGTAAGAATCCCTTAGAAGAAATGGTGTAGCCATCATAGTCAGTGAAAGAGTCCGAAATGCAGTACTTGGATGCAATCTCAAAAATGACAGAATGATCTCTGTTTGTTTCCAAGGCAAACCATTCAATATCACAGTAATCCAAGTCTATGCCCCTTAATATGACCATTAATGCTGAAGAAGCTGAAGTTGAATGGTTCAATGAAGACCTACAAGACCTTTTAGAAAAAACACCCAAAAAAGGTGTCCTTTTCATTATAGGGGACTGAAATGCAAAAGTCAGAAGTCAAGAAACACTAAAAATAACAGGAAAATTTGGCCGTGGAGTACAGAATGAAGAAAGGCAAAGGCTAATAGAGTTTTGCCAAGAGAACGCATTGGTCATAGCAAACACTTTTTTCCAACAACACAAGAGAAGACTCTACACATAGACATCACCAGATGATCAACACTGAAATCAGATTGGTTATATTCTTTGCAGCCAAAAATGGAGAAGCTCTATACAGTCAGCAAAAACAAAACTGGGAGCAGACTGTGGCTCAGATCATGAACTCCTTATTGCCAAATTCAGACATAAATTGAAGAAAGTGGGGAAAACCACTAAACCATTCAGGTATGACCTAAATCAAATACCTTATGACTGAGAAATAGATTTAAGGGACTAGATATGATAGACAGAGTGCCTGATGAACTATGGACGGAGGTTCGTGACATTGTACAGGAGACAGGGATCAAGACCATCCCCAAGAAAAAGAAATGCAAAAAAGCAAAAAAAGCTGTCTGAGGAGGCCTTACAAATAGCTGTGAAAAGAGGGAAAGCAAAAAGCAAAGGAGAAAATGAAATATACACCCATTTGAATGCAGAGATCCAAAGAATAGCAAGGAGAGATAAAGTCTTCCTCAGTGATCAGTGCAAAGAAATAGAGGAAAACAATAGAATGGAAAAGACTAGAAATCTCTTCAAGAAAATTAGAGGTACCAAGGGAATATTTCATGCAAAGATGGGCTCAATAAAGGACAGAAATGGTATGGACCTGACTGAAGCAGAAGATATTAAGAAGAGGTGGGAAAAATGCACAGGAGAACTATACAAAAAAGATCTTCACAAGCCAGACAATCAAGATGGTGTGATCACTCACATACAGCCAGACATCCTGGAATGTGAAGTTAAGTAGGGCTTAGGAAGCATCACTATGAAAAAAGCTAGTGGAGATGATGGAATTCCAGTTGAGCTATTTCAAATCCTGAAAGATGATGCTGTGAAAGGGCTACACTCAATTTGTTAGCAAATTTGGAAATCTCAGCAGTGGCCACAGGACTGGAAAAGGTCAGTTTTCATTTAAATCCCAAAGAAAGGCAATGCAAAGAACACTCAAACTACCACATAATTGCACTCTTCTCACACGCTACTAAAGTAATGCTGAAAATTCTCCAAGCCAGTCTTCAGCAATACGTGAACTGTGAACTTCCAGATGTTCAAGTTGGTTTTGAAAAGGCAGAGGAACCAGAAATCAAATTGCCAACATCCGCTGGATCATCGAAAAAGCAAGAGAGTTCCAGAAAAACATCTAATTCTTCTTTATTGACTATGCCAAAGCCTTTAACTGTGGATCACTACAAACTGTGGAAAATTCTGAAAGAGATTGTTATACCAGACCACCTGACCTGCCTCTTGAGAAACCTGTATGCAGGTCAGGAAGCAACAGTTAGAACTGGATATGGAGCAACAGACTGGTTCCAAATAGGAAAAGGAGTACATCAAGACTGTATATTGTCATCCTGCTCATTTAACTTATATGCAGAGTACATCATGAGAAACGCTGGGCTAGGAGAAGCACAAGCTGGAATCAAGATTGCAGGGAGAAATAACAATAACCTCAGATATGCAGATGACACCACCCTTATGGAAGAAAGTGAAGAGGAACTAAAAAGCCTCTTGATGAAAATGAAAGAGGAGAGTGAAAAAGTTGGCTTAAAGCTCAACATTCAGAAAACTAAGATGATAGCATCTGGTCCCATCACTTCATGGCAAATAGATACGGAAACAGTGGCTGACTTTATTTTTGGAGGTTCCAAAATCATTATTAAATGAGTTTGTGAGCCTATATTTATGAGTTTGTGAATGTAAGTTTGTTGTAATCTATGAGTGTGTGTTTATCCAAATATACAGATATATATGGATGGTGGGGAAACAGTGGAAATAGTGACAGACTTTATTTCTTGGGCTCCAAAATCACTGCAGATGGTGACTGCAGCCATGAAATTAAAAGATGCTTGCTCCCTGGAAGAAAAGTTTTGACCAACTTAGACAGCATATTAAAAATCAGAGACATTACTTTGCCAACAAAGGTTTGTCTAGTCAAAGCTATGGTTTTTCCAGTAGTCATGTATGGATGTGAGACTTGGAATATAAAGAAAGCTGAGCGCCAAAGAATTGATATTTTGATCTGTGGTGTTGAAGAAGACTCTTGAGAGTCCTTTGGACTGCAAGGAGATCCAACCAGTCCATCCTAAAGGAGAATCAGTCCTGGGTGTTCATGGAAGGACTGATGTTGAAACTGAAACTCCAATACTTTGACCATCTGAGGTGAAGAATTGATTCATTTGAAAAGACCCTGATGCTGGGAAAGATTGAAGGCAGAAAACAGGAAGACAGAGCATCAGATGGTTGGATGGCATCACCAACTCAATGGACGTGAGTCTGAGTAAGCTCCAGGAGTTTATGATGGACAGGGAGGCCTGGCATGCTGTAGTTCATGGGGTCACAGAGTCGGACACAACTGAGGGACTGAAATGAACTGAATATATGCATATTGTCTGGGTAGTGTCAAACCAGCAAAGAAAGCTTCACCTTTACACTAAATATTCCCTCCGGCTAAAAGTCTCTATTTTTAGTTTTTTAAGGAACCTCCATACTCTTCTCGATATTGGCTGTGCCACCCACCAACAGTATAGGAGGGTTCCCTTCTCTCCCCACTCTCTCTGCCATTTATTGTTCATGGTTTGTTTTTGTTTACTTGGTAACTCCAGTGTGACTTGCGACCCCATGGACTTTGTAGCCCACCAGGCTCCTCTGTTCATTGGGTTTTCCAGGCCTAGAATACTGGAGTGAGTTAGTCATTTTCTTTTCCAGGGGATATTTCCTACCCAGGGATCGAACAGGGATTAGCAGGTGGATTCTTTACCACTGAGTCACCAGGAAGGCCCATTGTTTGTGGGTTTTTTGATATTTAAAATGGATAACCAAAAAGAACTTATTGTATAGCACTAGGCAATCTGCTCAATCTTATGTGCAGCCTGGATGGGAGGGAAGTTTAGGGAAGAATGGATACATGCATACATATGGTTGGGTCATTCTGCTTTGCACCTAAAGCTATCACAACTGGTTATACTCCAATATAAAATAAAAACTTTAAAAAAATTTTTAAATGAAAATAAAAGTTTCAACAGCTAGATATATTGTGGAATATTTAGGTCTCAGTTAAGTATCAACTCTTCATCAAAGGTCCTACTTTATGATCCAATTTACAATAACCCCCTAAGAGTTTTCAGATTATTGTGTTTTATTTTCTTCTGGGTAATTTGGTTATATTATTATTATTATTATTATTATTATTATTTTGGATATACCTCTTTGTTGTCTGTTTCTCCCTGAGGAATATGTTCCATGAATGGTGAGGAACTTCATGCTTCTTATATGGTGCTGTATTCCCAGCACTTAGAAAAGCATCTTAGCTCAGTTCAGTCACTCAGTCATGTCCGACTTTTTGTGGACCCATGGATTGCAGCACACTAGGTTTCCCTGTCCATTACCAACTCCCAGAGTTTACTCAAACTCATGTCCATTGAGTCGGTGATGTCATCCAACTATCTCATCCTCTGTCATCCCCTTCTCCTCCTGCCTTCAGTCTTTCCCAGAATCAGGGATTTTTTCTAATGAGTCAGGTTTTCACATCAGGTGGCCAAAGTATTGGAGCTTCAGCATCAATCCTTCCAATGAATATTCAGGACTGATTTCCTTTAGGATTGATTGGCATTGTGGAGCCTAGGTGACTCCGTCTTAAAAAAAGAAGAAAAGGGGAGCCACCGTCTTGCCATGGAGGGCAGTGCCCAGGTTCTCCCACCCCCAGGTCACCACCCTGGACGCGACCAATCATAGTGTGCTGGGGATGTGCCAGTCAGGGAACTGCTTGCGGTTGAATGTGCCTATCAGGGGCTAGCGCGCGTAAAGTCCCTGACCTCCCCTCCTGTCCTGGCCAATCACAGAGCACCAAGATATGTCACCCCACCTGTAGCCATTTTCCCTTTGTCTTCTCCCTTTAAAAGCCTTGTACCATGCGGCTCGGGGCTGCTGCCCTCACTCCGCTGTGTCGGTGTGTGTGTGCATGTAGTCCAGACCTGGGTCTGCAATAAATTCCTCTTGCGCTTGCATCGGTGAACAGCCTCCTGGTGATTTGTGGAAATCACGACATGGCCACAACAGCATTATCTCCTTGCAGTCCAAAGGACCCTCAAGAGTCTTCCCCATCACAATTCAAAATCATTAGTTCTTTGGTGCTCAGCCTTCTTTATGATCCAACTCTCACATTCATACCTGACTACTGTAAAAACCATAGCTTTGACTATAGGACCTTTTGTCAGCAATGTCTCTGCTTTTTAATATGCTGTCTTGGTTTGTCATAGCTTTTCTTCCAAGGAGCAAGTGTCTTTTAATTTCATGGCTGCAGTCACCATCTACAGTGATTTGGGAGCCCAAGAAAATAAAGTCTGTCACTGTTTCCATTGTTTCCCCATCTGTTTGTCATGAAGTGATGGGACCAGGTGCCATAAGACTAGTGCTTAGCCCATGGCAAATCTTGATTAGCGTTTCTTTAGTGAATGGACTATTCTTGCCTCTCATAAGGAGAAAATAATTCATAATATTATATTACACTAAGGAAACATGTCTTCTTGTCAGCAATGCTGGCCACATTTTCACAAGAAAATAAGGCAGGTCACTCTATTGGGGAACTAGAAGCAGATGAAGTTTCCTTCTGTAGGACGCACAATAAACCAGATTCCAATATGTCACCAGAACCCAAGGATTCGAAAGGCTTAAAATTCACAAGCCTGGGAAGACACCCAGTTAACAGAGATTCAAGTCCAAATGTGACTCACACACCTATTGGAAATGTTAGACAATGTCAAACAGTATCCAATCTGGTTTTGCAACTAGGTTAATATTCTGTGCATCCAGGGGGAGTCAGGGGAAGGGGAGAGATCAAATTCCATTTTAAAAAGAAACATATGAGATACTTTGCTTTTCATCAAGAAGTGTACTTCATAGGTTTCATCTATGCTCTCCAGCCCCAAATGATTGAACCAGCATTAATGCCAAAAAATTGGAAGTGTCTTAACATGCATTAATTGCTTAATGGCTGTGTTGTCTGCTTGAAAAGGGCGGGGTGGCATTTAAGTTGCTTAATGACTACCTTTTCCCATGGCAAAATACCTGTGATTTGGTTATGCTATAATTAAAGAGTTACATAAACAAGGCTTTGGAAACAACTGAACTGGCTCCCTTGGTAAAGGGATTTTGGTCCCTCCAGCTGGCTTGCTCAGGCCCTTCCGGTGAAGAGCTACCATCACCAGCTCTCACTCTGCCTTGTAGAAGTCAACCTTGTGTTTATCTCTGCCTTTCTGCGTGCCTTGCCAAGTGTAGGTTATGGGGCTGTGGGAGTATGCAGAGGGAAGATTTGAAAAATACTTAAAAAACAACAGTACTGTTTAGAAACAATTTCAAACAAGTTAAAATATAAGTCATTAGGACCAGGAGGGTAAACAGAACAGCCTGGTTACCTTGAAGAAAGAGCCTAGGGATAAGAAGCCCTCAGGGCAGTGTGGGATTTGTCTTGTAAAACCAGTTGATCAAATGTTTATTACTGTATAAGGAAGAACTTTGAACCCATGCGGTTTGCTCTCCTGTATCCCAGAAACGCGGTCCTTCAGGAACGTAGGTGGAAAATTTCTTACTCAGAGTTCTCTTGGAGTGGTGAAAAATACTCTGGACAGTTACAAGAGGTCCTGAGCAGGGGAAGACCTCAATCTGCCTCCCAGAGAGAGCACGCCAGTCAGGACAGCTGAGAAACAAACCTAGGGTCTGGCCTCGGGTTTAGGTAGAATCAGGAGCCTGGAGGTCCTTTTGAAGATCCCCTTTAGAGCAATCCTCTCTTGCTTATAGACATTTACGAAGACGATCAGAGCCAGCTGGACTACGTATCAGCATTCTTAACCGAAGGTAACTTTCAGAGTGCGTTTTCTTTTAGTTTTCTAGATTTCAGCTTTTTGTATGTTATAATCCTTGTGAAGTTTGAAACATTTGTTGTTTGTTGATCCAAGTTTCCCAGTGAGAATTCTTATCTCTATTCTTAAGTAAAAATAAATTTCAATTGAAAATATACTTTTCTTAGATATTTGCAACTCTGTCCTTTAAACCTTTGGAATTAAATCCAATGAGCCTTTCATTTACTAAATAGCTAAGCCAACAAACAGAATGAGCTGAAATCAGCTCCTTCTGTCATTAGACTTATTGGGAATTCTTCTAAAGCTGAAATGAAAGGAGATCATTTGGATGTCTTTGCCTTAGATGCTGGGGTGGATTGATGGTTTTCCTAGTCCAATCCTTGACTTTGCCGCATTCATGCCCTTTGCACTAAGACACTGAAACTCTTCCCACCAAGAAACAGAATCTATTTCCTCTCCCTTTGACTCTGGACTTCTGGTGACTTGTTTCTGGAAATAGAACTGTGGCACAGAGAGGTCTTGCCTGCTCCCCATCTTTCTCTAGAAACTTCGGCAACCTCTATGCGAGCCAGCCCGGGCTAGCCTTTTGGAAGATGAGAGGCAGTAGTCTCTCAACACATACCAGCCTAGAGTCAGCCAACTCCCAAATATCAGAGAGAGCCCTGCCAAGATGAACAGAGCTGTCTCCAACCTCTGACTGACCACAGATGCAAGAATGACCTCATCTAGGCCAGCAGAACCACCCGCTGGCATGTTGTAAAATTGTAATTTATAATTAATAAATACGTATTTTGTCTTTGTCTTCTTTTCTGGCATAGGGCTGCTAAAACCTTTAGCATTCCTAAATATTGAAAGCAAAAACAAAAAAATAGAAAGGGTGTCTTGTGTTATGTGAATGAAGTTACATTTGGACTTCACCTAAAGATGGGGACTGGTTGCCAAGGGAACCAACCATGTGATTGGTGGTAGGAGTCTCTGATTTATAACCTGTCAGCTAGAAGCATAGACAACAACATGGACTTGTGATTAGAATCTGAAAGGGAGAGCAATTTTGCAGAACTGAGCCTTTAACCTGTGGAATCTGATGGTATTTCCACACAGATGGTGTCAGAATTGAGTTGAGGGCTTCCCTGGTGGCTCAATGGTAAAGAATCCACCTGCCGAGGAGGGAGACCCAGCTTGGACCCTGGTTGAGGAAGCTCGCATATGCCATGGGACAATTAAACCCATGCCCCCCAACTAATGAGCCTGTGCTCTAGTGCTCAGGAGCCACAACTGTTGAGCCCACATCTCAGAACTACTGAAGCCCACACACCCCAGAGCCCATGCTCTGCAAATGGAGATGCCTGCACACCACAGCTAGAGAGTAGCCCCCACCCACCACAACCAGAGAAAAGCCCAAGCAGCAACGGAGACCCAGCCCTGCCAAAAATAAATGTATTTAAAAAAAAAGAATTAAGTTGAATTGTAGGACACCTATTTGGTGTGTAAGAATTGTTTGGTGGTATGGGGGAAGAAAACCACACTGAAATTTGTAACCAGAACTTTTATGTATAAACTCATGAACAATAAAAGATGCTTATTGTTCTGAGGCCCTGAGTTTTGAGGTGGTTTGTCATACATTAATACTAACTGATATAAATTTTTTGAAAAGATATTTCTAGCATCACTGTAACCCCAGTAGAGGTAAGGAAGTGAGGACATCAACATCCTTACTATGTATATAAAGATACCAAGTGGAACATTGGTCAGTAATGGCCAAAGGTGTAGTGGAAACCAGTGAGGTTCCAGAAAGTCATTCAAGGTTCTGGGGACAAAGTAGGAAATCCAGTAGACAGGGTGCCTGTCTCTGGGGTTCTTAGAATATATTAAAATTGGCAGACATTTCAAATTATTGAATTTAAAAGGACAGTGAAAAAGAAAAGAATAGTGGTTTTCAATCTTTGCAACACGATAGAATTATCTGGAGAGATGTAACAGTATCATCAACAGTGGGTCTGATCACAAACTAACTAAATCAGAATCTGTGCACAGTTCTTATACATGAGGATTATGAATTACTGCCCTGCAGTAATTCAATTAACTATTGCAAAGCACTGCAGTGCTTTTCAAAGAGCAGTCTGTAGACCAGTAGTGTCAGCATCACCAGGAGCTTGTTATAGAATGAGAATCTCAGGTCCTACCCCTGATCTGCTGAATTGGAATCTGAGGATGAGACATGGGGGAAGATACCTGTCTTCTAACAAATTCTCTGTGTGATTCTTTCTTTTGTAACTCCCTGTGCATTTATTTGTTTTTAATTTTTTGGCCATGCAGTTCAGTGTGTGGGATCTTAGTTCCCCCATTAGGGACTGAACCTGTACCCCCGGCATTGGAGATGCAGTCTTAACCAGTGGGCCACCAGGCCAGGCGTCTCTGATTCTTTTTTTCTTTTTACTTGGAGGATAATTGCTTTACAATGTTGTGTTGTGTTTTGCCATACTGCAATGCAAATCAGTTGTAATTATATATATAGAAGTGAAAGTGAAGTTGCTCAGTCATATCCGACTCTTTGCAACCCCCTGGACTCTAGCCTATCAGGTTCCACCATCCGTGGGATTTTCCAGGCAAAAATATAAACATATACATATATACATATATATGTGTGTGTGTGTGTGTGTGTGTGTGTGTGTGTGTGTGTGCATATACATATATATGCTATTGTGCTCAGTTGCTTCAGTCATGTCAGACTCTGCAATGTCATGGACCTTAGCCCACCAGGTTCCTCTATCCAGTGGGTTGCCATGCCCTCCTTCAGGGGATCTCCTCTACCCAGAGACTGAACTGGTATCTCCAGCTTCTCCTGTGTTGTAGGCAGATTCTATACCTGCTGAGCCATATATCTATATCTATCTATATCTATCTATCTATATATCTACATACACACATATATAGCCTAGCCCTTTTATAGCATTGACATATACACACTATCATATGTAAAATAGATAGCTAGTGGGAAGCTGCTATGTAACACAGGGAGCTCAGCCTCATGTTCTGTGATGACCCAGAAGGTGGGATGAGGGGAGGGGAGGGAGGGTCTCTGTGACTCTGATCCAAGCTAGATGTCGAAAGGCAGTAGCTGAGAATTGTAGGGCAGTAAAAATCTGACAATAATCATTGTTAACTTGAAGCAATTACATACAGGAACACACACAAATATTCCAGTGCATTTATTTTTTATTATTATTATTTTTAATTTAATTTATTTGTTTTAATTTTCTTTACATTATCGTGTTGGTTTTGCCATACATCTCACATTCGCCTCACACACACAAATGTTATAAGAAGAAAGTATATCTTTGGGGATGTTTTCCTAGACCTAAAGGTGAGATTTTCACTTAAGGAGATTTCAGACTTTGATGTGAGTGATCTACACAACAAAAGCTCATATAATAGTTATTTTAATTTTGTTCATGATGTAAACATTCTATGACATACTCTGCTTAAATTCCCAGAAATGTTTTTCCCCAATACCAGCCTATATAACTTTATTTAGTACAGTACCCTAAAGCCACAAAATCAAAAGATGCATGCTCCTTGGAAGAAAAGCTATGACAAACCTAGATATTAAAAAGTAGAGACATTACTTTGCTGGCAAAGGTCTGTATAATCAAAGCTAGTTTTTTTTTTTTTTTTCTAGTAGTAATATATGGATGTGAGAGTTGGACTGTAAAGAAGGCTGAGCATTGAAGAATTGAGGTTTTTGAACTGTGGTGTTGGAGAAGACTCTTGAGAGTCCCTTGGACTGCAAGGAGATCCAACCAGTCCATCCCAAAGGAAATCAACCATGAATTGGAAGGACTGATGCTGAAGTTGAAGCTCCAATACTTTGGCCACCTGATGCGAAGAGCAGGCTCATTGGAAAAGATTCTGATGCTGGGAAAGAGAAGGGATAACAGAGGATGAGATGGTTGAATGGCATCACCGATAAAATAGACGTGAGTTTGAGCAAACTCTGGTAGATAGTGATGGACAGGGAAACCTGGCGTGCATCAGTCCATACAGTCACAAAGAGTACACAACTGAACAGCTGAACAACAACAGAAATCTAAAGATACTAGGTCTATAGTTTTCAATTTAATTTGTTAGAAAATATTTTAAGATTCACCTTGTTTCTGAAAAAAAGACTTAGAGGCAAACTCAGATTAAAAACTTAGTTTTCCTTGCGAGGTCTCTTGGCTTCAATGAGATCGTATGTCAGTGACATCATAGGTCAATGACATCATAGGTCATTGAGATCATAGGTCCTGATTTCCCTGTGGCAGTCCTAGTTTATGCCTTGTTCTAGCCTCCCATTTCAGTCTTAAAATGGTCTCAATTCAGACAATAGATTGTATGATCACTCTAGCTGAGAGCTATAACAGTGTTGTCTTTTGGAAGAAAGTAAAGATGCCACCTGTAAGCCAGGTCTCTCAGTGTTTTGTCAAAGATGCATTTTCCTTCTGGTGCAGTTGTTGTGAATCTATTACCATATTTACAGTATCTGAGATGCCTCTAGTAATAAAAGTCATATGCACCCCAGTGTTCTAGTAGCATTATTTATAATTGCCAAGATACAGAGACAACTTGTATCTAGCAATAGATGAATAGGTAAAGAAGATGTGGTATACAGTGAAATACTCCTCAGTCATAAAAAAGAATAAATGTTGCCATTTGCAACAATATGGATGAACTTGGAGGGTGTTAGGCTAAGTGAAATAAAACAGAGAAAGACAAATACTGTATCATACCATTTACATGTGGAATCTAAAAATGCAACAAATTAGTGACTATAACAGAAAAGAAGTAACTCACAGATAAGAGAACCAACTAATGGTTACCAGTGGGAAGAGGAAAAGGAGGAGAGTTAAACTTTGGGGATTAAGAGATATAAACTATTATGAATAAAATAAGCTACAGGGATATATAATGTATTCAGAGAAAATAGCCAATATTTTATAACTATAAATGGAATATATCCTTTAAAGATAGTGAATCACTATATTGTACACCTGTAACATATAATATGGTACACCACCTATACTTCAATTAAAAAAACAATAAATTATTTTATGCACTACTAAGGAAAAACTGCTCCTAGTTAATCTATAACATGATGATTTCTTATCTTTGATCCTGGCATGTAATAGGCCATTCCTTTACAGTGATAAAATTAAACTTTCTCTCTTGGGTTCTAAGATGAATTTGGTTATCGCTTTGCAAATATAGAAGAAATTGTGGTAATTCCTCCAATAATGAATATTTACTATCAAATTTTATATGCTGGTCTTCTGTTTCCATGGGGGTATATAATAACATTTTCAATGCTGAATCTAGTTTCATATTTTTGAAGATATTTTAAAGAGTAATTAAAGACAACAACATTTATAATCTGACAATGCAAAGAGCTTGAGCAGTGTAAGGGTGAGAGGACTTATCTGACATGGAGAAACTGCTCACCTGAGCACAGAGGAGCAGCGGGCATTGCTTGAATAGGGTATCTATGGGGTGATGGACTCAGATCCTCTCTGAAACAGAAAATCTCTCCTTGTGCTTATTGCAGATGCTTTTGAGATGGCTGGATGCATCATCGACTTGATGGACACAAGTTTGATCAAGCTCCAGGAGTTGATGATGGACAGGGAAGCCTGGCATGCTGCAGGCCATGGGGTTGCAAAGAGTCAAACACAACTGAGAGACTGAACTGAACTGAGGGTGATGGACAGACTTGAAAATGAAGGCAGTTACCATATGGATCCACAGGTTGTCAAATAGAGAGATAGATTGATATATAGGTAGATAGATGTATAGGTAGATAGACAGAGAGATACCATCAATTCTAAGGTGCATTTCAATTTCAGTTATAGTAAAATATGAAAAAAAAAAGCATGCATTAGTCAGAGAAGGCGATGGCAACCCACTCCAGTACTCTTGCTTGGAATATCCCATGGACAAAGGAGCCTAGTAGGCTACAACCCATGGGGTCGCAAAGAGTTAGACACGATTGAGCAACTTCACTGACTTCACTTAGTCTAAATGAAAGATGATGTTTAGGAAACCACCAATTCCAGTTTTCAAGAATTCAGCCACACCATCCTGGAATCTAAATGCTGTGGGAGAAAAAGCAGACCACAGACTTTTGAGACTTGGTCATCATGAGATGTGCACCACAGGATGAAGGAAATGCGGGAGGTGAAGGCAGCACTCAGAGGCTGAAGGTCACACGCAAACCCCATGCTTCCACACAACAAAATTACTTTCTTTTGTACCCATGTGCAACCCAGGCCCTCTCCAAGCCCTGGTGTGTGATGGGAAAGGGGATAAGAATAGACCTCACAATAATGGAGGAGGGGGAGCTTTTGAAACTAGCAGACTTAATAAAAATCTTATGTGAAAGAAGCATTGATAACATTTCTTAGAAAAATAAGGGTTTGCATAGTAACATATTAAGAATCTATATTTTATTGAAAATTTAACTTTATCTAACCAAAAGCCACAAGACCTTCTTATCATAGGGGGTGTTATTTCCTCATCAAAATAAAGTAAAAGTACATAGAGCACAAAGCAAATTCAGTATGAAGTACATTTCTCTCTGAAACAGGAAATCTCTCCTTGTGCTTTATTGCAGGTGTTGTTGAAAACTAAACCATGAAAATGTGCATTGTTTGTTTAGAAATTAACTGTATGCTTCTATTATTTAAAAATGAATAATGTGTCTGCCAGCAGAAATCGTGATGTGCATGTGAAAATAATACAGCATAATTTCCTTAAACATATTGTGTAACTTTTCAACTCTGATGTATATTTTCTTGAAGTACATAAATACTGCAGTTTTCATCTCTCTCTTTTTTTTTAATGTTCTTCCTCTCCCTTACAAATTTGGCATTTTTACTTGTGGCTTTTGTCTGTTACTTTTTCTAACATATTTTATTGTAACACTTCTGCAAAAATCAGTATTTCAGAATTCTCTGAGAGACCATATGTTCTCCAAAGGAAAAGTCTGGGTTTTCAGAGGTGATCACTGTGGATGAACATGTTACCTCCTGTAGCAGTCATTCTTGTTTGAGGTTTAACCCTATTCAAGCAATGCCTACTGGCCCGCCTTGCCCAGGTGAGCAGTTTCTCCATGTCAGTTATTCAATGGATAGGGCTGAGTGGGGGTAAAAAAAACTCATCACGGTGTTGTATACCTCCAGTGGGATTGGAACTCATATCCTTATAAAGCAAGAGGGCTTATAATATCACAAAACAACAGTATCAAATAAAATGCCACATGTGCTCACACACAGATGTGTGTGATGTTCAGCATTCCCAAATTAATGCACGTTTATAAATACGAGTGTCCCAAATGTTTAAAGACATGCCATGCTCTCTATTTAAAAATTCGTCTGTTTTAAACATTTGTTTAAATTTCATTTTGAGGCAAAATATATTTACAGCAAGCATAAGAGACTCTTCCCTGGGTTGGGAAGATCCCAGGGATGGGAACCCACTCCAGTGTTCTTGCCTGCAAAAAAATCCCACGGTCAGATGAATCAGGCAGGCTGCAGTCCATGGGGTCACAAAGTCAGATGTGACTGAGCAACTCAGCATGCACACATACTTACAGCAAAATGCGAAAACGTAAGTGTTACAGAGCCAAATTTGGGTCCACTCCCTGTGCGCAGCAAAGCCAAGCTACTGACACTTGGTTGCAGTGAAGGAAAGCACGATGTTTACTACAGGGCACCAAGCAAGGAGTCCAGGCAGCTAGTGTGGGAAGGACCTGAACACCCTGATGGTGTTCACGGAGAGATTTTTAAAGACAGGGTGATGGAGGATTTTGTGAGGTGTGTGATCAGCGTGTGACAGAGTTCTGACTGGTTGGTGGTGAAGGTGAATCAGGAGGCAACCTCATCAATTCTGGTTCCAGTTGATCTGCAGTCTACATGATGGTGGGTGTCATACAGCTAACTTTTTCCACCTGGTTGGGGGTTGGGGCTCTGTATCTGTAAAAGAGCTCCATAGGACACAGCTCAGAATATTATCTGTTACCGAGGAGAATTATTTTGTCTTGCTTGACTGTTTCCCTTTTTTCTTTTGCATTTTTTTTTTTTTTTTGCTTCTCTATTAAATGTATTCTTTGGAACTCAGGGAAGACCTAGGTAGGCTAAAGTTTTTTTATAAGTGAGAGGCAAATGGAAGACATGAGGGGATGGAGTCTGTTCTAGGAAGGCCTGTTGGGTCTTGCTTGGTTATAGAAGTATAAAATTTATTATTTTTTACAAATGGAAATAGTCATATAAATGATACTCTTATAGATTTAGGACTACTTTATAGGTATAACTTTTCAAATTACATTTTAACTGATTGTTTGCTGCTGGCTACAAAATGCAGTTGGCTCCTGACATTCTTTTAATAACCTACAGCAATGACAAACCCTTCTATTTAAATGCATCTTTAAGATTTTGAATTTTTTAGATAGGCATTTATACCATCTTCAAATAATCAAATTGTTTTGTTTTATTACAACTCATAATTCTTTTTTCTTTTTCTTGTATAACTACACTCTCTACAACATGCAATATTAATAGTGAACAGATGCAGTTCACCAAAGATTAGAATGTCTATATTTTTCCAGAAATTGATACTCTAATTTTTAACTATTAGTTATAATATTTACTATAAGTTTTTTTTAAAGATGTCACTTATCTGGCTAAGGAAACTCTTTTTCTTATTATTAGTTGCTAAAGTTCCTTTTTTTAACCACAAATGGATGTTGAATTTTATTCAATACTCTTTCCTATATCCATTTAGATAATCCTATACAGCTTTTCTCCTTTAATATGCAAATAATGTGAGCAATGTAATCTTATTTTCTAATGCCAAACCAATTTTATAGTCTTGGCATAAATCCAATTTAATCAAAATAGTTTACTTTTTAATATTTTGTGGAATTTGATTTGAAAATTATTTAATACTTTTATATTTATGTTTATGAATTGTATTGGAGTGTACATTTTCTTTTTTATAATACCCTCAGCTGGTTTTGTTATCAAGAGTATGTTATGTTCAAAATTGAGTTGGATATTTTTCTTTTATAAAATAAATTGAGTTATTTTAAGACTGAAGTATTTGTAGAAGGATTTGTCCTTTAGTGTTTGGTAAAATTTGTTACATTTTTTGTTGTTGTTTTATATTTTTTGTTTTATAATTGAACTTTATCTTTTTGAAAAAATAGTATAGAGTTGCTATAAGCTTCACATTCAGCTTCCCCTATTATTATTAATATCCTGTATGGCCCATGTGTTGCAACTAATGAACTGATATAAATATTTTATTGTTAATTTAGGCCCATAGTTTTTTCAGTTTATTTTAGCTTTTACCTAATGCTCTTTGTCTGTTTCAAGATCCCATCTAGGATGCCATATTTGTCATCATGTTCCCCTGGCTGTGACAGTTTCTCAGACTTTCCTTTTACCTTGACAGTTTGAGAAGCACTGCTCAGGCATGGTGTAGAATGTTTCTCATAGGAAGTTGTGTGATTTCTTTTCATGATTAGACAAGGATTATAGGTTTATGGGAGGAAGACCACAGAGGCACAATGCTGTTTTCATTTCAGCAAGGGTACATGCTACCCACATGATTATCCACTCGATATTGATCTGGACCATCTGCCTGAGGGAGTGTTTATCAGCTGTGTCCTCTTCCTTTTTTGAGAGGCAGAAGGGTACTTCACCTCCTTGTTACTCAAAGTGTGGACCACAGATGAGCAGCACTCACATCATCAGGGAGTTTGTTAGAATCTCAGGATCTAAATTCTATCCCAGAAAGGCTGAATCAGAATCTGCAAGTTAACCAGATTCCTAGGTGATTCATATTTTTCCCAACTTTTGAGAACACTGCTCTAAGATAATCTAACACAAATTCTGGTGATTTTCTTCTGTAAAAGGCCCAGTAGTAACTATTTCCAGCCTTGTGGGCCATACAGTGTCTGTCAAAATGACTCACCCCTACCCTTGTAGCAGGAAGCAGTCATAGAAGATACATAAATGCATAGGTGTGTTGGCATATATTTTTTAAATTTATTTATAGACACTGAAATCAAAAGAGGAAAGATGGTCATCCATTGGACTCAGGTGGTGACGGCGATGGAGAATACAGAGAAAATTAGTATAGTCTGGAGGTACGAGGAATGATTAGTTATATTAGTGTGTTCTGGAGGTGTGATTTGGTGAACAATTGAATGTAGGAGATGAGGGAGAGTCTAAGATTCTGGGTTGTAAAACTGGGTGGAGAGCCTTGCCATTAATAGAGGCAAGTCACTGGAAGAGGCCTTGGTGAAGAAGACCTTGATTTATCTATGTTATATTGAGTTCTAACATCCTTGGTTTTAACTAGCCAGTTAGCTCTGTAGGACTAGAACTTGAATGAGATCAGTTAAGCAATCTGGGCTATAGCATCTTCATCTTCTTATAGCAATAATAAAATATTACTTACAGAAATTATGTATAGAAAATTTCTATACATTTTAGGAATAGAAAATATGTAGTAAAGGAATTCAAGATGCAATAGAATTCATAATAGTAGTTGTTATAATGCACAAAAAATAGAATCAAGCTTTCTGCCAGTGGCTGTTGGCTTGTTTGATTGAGTAAACTTTGGCCAGCATTTTATGGTGCTAAATTGTCCGTGTGATGTATCTTGGGCCATATAGTTTTGACAGGAAAACTTTTAAAGCAGTAAATTGACCTCAAAAGACTGCAAGTATAAGATTTTAGCCATAGTTACAAACTAATGGGTAAGATTTCTTTACACAGGACCTTTTCAGACCACGTCTTCAAAGGCTCTGTTTCTCAATTTTCCCTGCCCACTAGAACTATCTAAGGAGCTTCTAAAAATCCCAGTACAAGAGACAGTTAAATTATAATCCCAATTCTCATGCCTCTTAAATCAGGATTTCTAGAGGGTGGTGATTAAATGTTATTTTTTTTCAAGACCCAAATGGATTTGATATGCAGTCAAAAGTGAGACTGTCTGGGGTTAAACCCAGACAGTGAGGCCAAACTTGTGTATCAAGCCATCCATTGAGACACTCAAAACAGTTTGGGACTATGGACTATGGAATAGAATTAGTAGCTTTGAATTTTCCTTCTCTCTTTTGGAGTCTAATCATCAGGAAGAACAGAGGATTATGCTGTCTTAGGCTATCCATGATGAATCCCACTAGACGTAGCCTCGGGTATTGGGGCTGCTCCAGGCTCCAGCTAATATTTAAAGACACTCCTCTTTTCCTATATTCCTCACCTTAAGCTTATGAGTCAAGAGGATAAAGGTGGGAATCTGAAATCTGTGGTTTGAACAGAATGGGCACTATTTGTGATGCTGAAGACAAGGCAGGTGTGAAAATAAATGTTCTAACCATTGTTTATGCAAGTGTGGTACTTGGTGGTGGTCATGGTGGTTTAGTCACTAAGCCATGTCCAACTCTTGCGACCCCATGAACTGGGGCCCACCAGGCTCCTCTGTCCAGGGGATTCTCCAGAAAAGTATACTGGCGTGGGTTGCCATTTCCTTCTCCAGGGGGTCTTCCCGACCCAGGAATCAACCTCAGGTCTCCTGCACTGCAGGCAGATACTTTACCGACTGAGCTACAATGGAAGCCCGAGTGGTACTTGAACCAGAAGCAAAAGCATCACTGAGGAGGGAAACACAATCTCACACATTTCAGGTCCATGAAACAGAACACTTTTTAACAGAATCACCAGGTGATTCATATGCTAATTAAAATTTGAGATGCACTGCCCTAAAACAATGTATCCTGAAAAGATCTTGCAGACTATCTACAACATAAAGTGCTAATCAATAATGATCTACTCTAAACTTTACCAATTAAAATCTCCTGGTGGGAGGCAGGGGGTGGAAATCTCTTCATGTTTAACACGATCAGCTATTGACTCTTATGACAACATTTACAGTGTGAGAATCTTAGACCTAGAATTGTTTTAGTGAATATTTGCTCAGGATGCTCCAAGGAGCTGGTCCAATATCACAGGGTAAAATGTTGTGAGTTAGATTATCAGCTCTTAACACTCAAACATGGATGAGAATTAGAAACAACTCACTACAGATTTTTATTTTGTACAGACTGCCAAATCTACCACATATTGATCTTCATGTGTGGGCCCGAAAGCCTTACTCATGGGTCAACATGTTAAACATGCATGACTCAGAGGACTAGGTCATAAAGGGAGTTTTATTTTTCTTTCCCACTGTCCCTTTTATGCCTGTTTTGGGTTGGAGAGTGGTGGATACTTCCTCTGCCTTCAGGTGACTACCCAGGTGTCCATCATGGTTAGTACAGTAATAGAAAGTTAAGTATCATTTCAAACCACTTAGTCACAATTGAATGTTTAAAAATACCTACCTCTAGAAAATAATACAAACTCTGAATTAGTTTGAACATTAGCATATATTTCCTCCTTTACTGGGGATGGCTATAAGCTGGCCACATGATTTTGGAGAGAAGCTTTGGTTGTCTTCCTCTTTTTCCCCTTTCCTTCTCTTACTCACTAGCTATGCCACTGACATCGTCTAGAATGAGCAAGGGGAGGCAAGAAGGAGAACACTGTGGACAGACAACTATTACTTTATGGATAACTAATCACAAATTTACTTTCTTCAATGCTGATGGAGATGGAAAACATGCGCTCATGGACACTTTCATCGATTTTTGTTGGCTATCCTACTTGACTTTACTAATTCACCTCCCATGAGGTGGATGGCACATCCTAGTCTTCTAGGTGCCTCTCTTCCCTCAGCCACTAGTTTTCTGGACACTCATTCACCACAGACACTCTTAGATACCCAACAGCCTACAAAGTAGTCACCCTGGACAAGAATCAAAGTAGCTTTAGGCTCATGTCCTTCAGTTTGACCCACATATGGGTCATCAGAGATGTGTGCATCTTTTTCCCACTCTGTCTCATTTCCATTGAAAGTGAAAGTGAAAGTTGCTCAGTTGTGTCTGACTCTTTGCAACCCCATGGACTATACAGTCCATGGAATTCTCCAGGCCAGAATACTGGAGTGGGTAGCCTTTCCCTTCTCCAGGGTATCTTCCAAACCCAGGGATCAAACCCAGGTCTCCCACATTTCAGGCATATTCTTTACCAGCTGAGCCACAGGGGAAGCCCAAGAATACTGGGGAGGGTAGCCTAGCCCTTCTCCAGCAGATCTTCCTGACCCAGGAATTGAACCAGAGTCTCCTGAATTGCAGGAAGATTCTTTACCAGGGAAGCCCCTATTTCCATTGGGAGTACGGTAATTTGCTAAACTTGGTCCTCATTCTTGCTCTACCTTCTTGACCTAAAAGCCACAGACTCTTGACCTTAGAATACTTAGATGGAGGTCAAACTCCAGACATTTTTTTTCTCACCATGAGCACCAACACTTACCATGTCCTGCAAGGGGTCCTGATGAAAGGACTCTTTTGACTTGAGGGGCAGAAAAAAGTATCCTCTTCCTTCCTATTATGGCCCTATGCCTTAAAGCACAAAACTCTCACTAAAGAAACTCTATTACTAATCTCAAACACTGGACTCTTTATCCCTTATTTTTATAATAGATTCAAAAGTCATTGAAAAGGTTCTTGATCAATTCTTTTAAATGTTTTGCCTATAGCATGGCACCTACATTGGAAGCTGATATCTATCACATATTGCTATATTAGATGAAATTTCCAAGTCAACATCTTACTACGCTCTGAAGCATACATATTTTACATCTCTAGGCAAAAGAAAAAAGTTGGATCAAAGTTAAAGTAATAAGTTATAAGCATAGTGATTAATTTAGTCAATTTATCAGCAAATTTTTATAGGAAGCTGATTAATATATTAGGGTTTAAATGATCTCTGAAACTTTAGAAAGTCTAAAAATTTATTATCCCTTTCTGTTATTTATTATATGAATGACTACATGAAAACAAGCAAATGTACAGAATAGGAAAGAAGAAATAAAACTTTCTGTTTATAGATGCAATATTGTCTTTGTAGAAGATTTGAAAAAATCGACAAAAAAGGCCTCCCCAAACTAATTAGTGATGTAGCAAGATTGCAGAATACAAGGTTAACATGACAAGAGTCAATAGTTTTCCTATATACTAGCAATAATAAGTGAATTTGAAATTAAACAACCAACATTATATACATTAGCACCCCCCAAGAAATAAAAATGCTTAGTACAACAATAATATATACAAGATCTACAGAGGAAAGCAAAAACTCTAATAAAAGCCATTTTAAAAAGAATTACATAATATCCCATGTTCATGAACAGAAAGTCCCAATATTATTAAGACATCAGTTAATCCTATCTTGATTTATAAATTCAATGCACTCCAGCATGTTATTGATATTTTGTGTATATTGACAAATTGATTCTAAAGCTTATTTGGAGAGGTACAATACTCAAAATAGAGAACAAAGTCAGAGGGATGAAATTATTTGACGTTGAAACAAATTATTTGACGTTGTACTCTGTACAGCTAGAGTAATCAAGCAAGTTTGGTATTGGAAAAATAACAGACAAATAAATGAACGAAATTGCACAGAAATCTTGGATACGTGTGTGTTCTCAGTCACTAGTCCTGTGCCACTCTTTGTGACCCCATGGACTGTAGTCTGCCAGACTCCTTTGTCCATGGCATTTTCCAGGCAAGAAAATTGGCAGATTGCCATTTCCTACTCCAAGGGATCTTCCTGACCCAGGGATAAAACCCACATCTCTTGCATCTCCTGCATTGGCAGGTGAATTCTTTACCACTGAGCCACCTGGGAAGGCCCTGAGCTTGGATATATCAACATAAATATACTAAATTGATCTTTAGAAAAGAAGTGAAGGGAATACAATGGACAAAAGACAATCTCTTTAGCAAATAGTGCTGGAATAGTTGAACATGCACATGCAAAAATAGATAAATAAATAAGAATTTAGACATAGACATTACACATTTCATAAAAATTAACTCAAAATGGATCATAGATCTAAAGGTGAAAGGCAAAACTATAAAATTTCTAGAAGCTAACATAAGAGAAAATATTTGTGACCTTGAGTATGGTGATGACTTTTTAGACATAACACCAGAGACACGATCTATGAAATAAATCACTGATAACTTTGACTTGCTTAAAGTTAAAGAACTTCTGCTTTGTGAAAGATACTATCAAGAGAATGAGAAGACAAGCCACAGACAGGTAGAAAATATTTGCAAAAAAATACATCAAATAAAGGACTATCATCCAAAGTATACAAAGAACTCTTAAAACTCAACAATAAGAAAACTAACAATCTTATTTTTAAAAAGGGGGAAAGACCTAAACAGACACATTACAAAAGAAGATATACAGATGGTAAACAAGCATATGAGAAAATGCTCCACACCATATGTCATCAGAGAAATGCAAATTAAAACAAGGCAATACCACTCCACATCTGTTAGAATGATTGACCACCACCATTGCTGACAAGGATGCAGAAAAATAGGAGCTCTTGTGTATTTCTCGTGGGGATGCAAGATAGTAAAGCTGCTTTGGAAGACAGTTTGGAAATTTCTAACAAAACTATACCTATTCTTACCAACAATCACACTGCTTGGTATTTACTCAAATGTGTTTAAAGCTTATATCCACATAAAAATATGCACGTAGATATTTATAGCATATTTATTTATAACTTCAAAAACTTAGAAGCAACCAATATGTCCTTCAGTAGGTAAATGGATAAACTATGGCACATCCAGGAAATGAAATATTATTTAGCACTAAAAAATGACCTGTCAAGCCATGAAAATACACAGAGGGTTAAGTATATACTATTAAGTCAAAGAATCTAATCTGAATAAGCTACATACTGAATGAATCAAATTAACCCTTGAACAACTTAGAGTTTAATCGACATATAACTTAGAGTCAGTTCTCCATATCCAGGTTCTTTTGCATCTGCGGATTTAACCAACTGTGGACAGGGTAATACTGTAACATTTACTATTGAAGAGCACCTACATTTAAATGGACCTGGACTTCCTAGGTGGCTCAGTGGTCAAAAACCCATCTACCAATGCAGGAGATGGAGGATATTTGGGTTCAATCCCTGAGTCAGGAAGATCCCTCTGGAGGAGAAAATGGCAACCCACTCCAGTATTCTTGCCTGAAAAATCACATGGACAGAGGAGCCTGGCAGGCTACAGTCCATGTGTTTGCAGAGTCGGATGCAACTGAGCAATACATGGACCTCAGTCCAAACTCTTATTGTTCAAGGGTCAAATTTATATATACTGCAAAAGGCAAAAACCATGGAAACAGTAAAATTTTTAGTGATTTACAAGTGTTAGAAGGGGAAGCGCAAAAGATCTCTAGGGCAAAGAAATTATTCTCAATGATTCTACACGGGAGATACCTATTACCACACATTTATTAGAATCCATAGAATGTACAACACCAAGAGTGATCCCTAATGTAATCTATGGACTTGGGGGTAAAATGATGTAAATTCATTGACTATAACAAATGCACCACTCTGATGTGGGATGTGGATAGTTAGGGAGGCTCTGCTTGTGGGGTGGAAGAGAAAGGGAGTATATAGAAACTCTCTATACTTTGCACTCAATTTTGCTGTGAACCTAAAACTGCTCTGAAAAAGTTAAGTCTGCTTAAAATGTTTTTTTTTTTTAAACCCAACTATATCAAGCAACTTGTCCATAAATAACAAAAGTTCTCTGGCTATATCTGTAAAATACTTTAGAGGATGCAGCTAATGATAAACACAAGAGTGGGAAACAAACTATACCAAAGTGGGTAAAATGATAAGGATCTATATCTCAGTTGATTTTATTAACATTGCTCAGGCCTCCAGGGATTGGCTCACATATGCTTGGGTGATATTCTCAGACTGACTCAGTGATGTGCATTGACAATTCAGAGGCTGGATGAGGGGCAACAATGATACCCAATGGACAGAAAATAATTTTGTTTTCATGATAATCAATGACAGGAGGAATATAAATCATTTGGTATTGTCCTCAAGACTTTGTTTAAACATTATATTTTTACCACCTCTTAAAACCAGTTCTCTTTCAACACTCCTGATCACCATTTTTTTTTTTTTTGGTCAAAATACTGGTTATCTTCTAATTACAACATAATTTATACATTCATTACCTTTTTAAAAATAGTCTTTTCCTCTTTCCATTCCTTCCCCATTAGAATATAAACTCTATAGAAGTAGGATCTTTGTCATTTTTGTTCCCTGATCTATCCCAAGTACCTAGAACAATGCCTGACACTTAGCAAATGTTCAGTAAGTATATTTAATATGATTTAATTGTGTGTGTTGATTCTTTTCCTTGAAGGTGACAATGCTGTCATTTCTAAGGAACTCTTCTCCCTACATTTATTTTATTCCTCCAAGTTACCTTCCCTTCCTTTCCTTCCAGAACATTGAAAGGTCATGGAACTGAGGCAGGAAAAAGAGATAGGAGTTTGACATATTAATCTCATCAGTGAGGAAATAGTTTTTCCTCTGTAGTTTTTATAAGCTTTAACTGAAGATTAAACAGTGAAAAGAGACTATATACTCTAGGCATAAAACTTGCTGAATTTTCACATTATCAACATCCTGGTGTACTCAGCTGTCAGTCATTACCTATTTCCGGAAGTACCCTTGGGCTGCCTCCAGAGGGAAACCCTGCCTTGAATATTAAAACCAATGATTCGTATGGTCTGATTCAGAGCTTTAAATACACAGAAACTCACAATTTGTGCTCCTTTGTGCCTGGTTTCTTTAACTCAACATTGTGTTGTGAACTCTCTCCATACTACTATGTGGAGTTGTAGTTTGTCGGTTCTCATTGTATATGATACTGCATTGTGTGAATATACTTCAGTTAGTTTATGTGCTGACCGGGGAGGCTTCTCCTCTACATTTTACACTTGAAGCACGTTGATTGGGATTCTCCTGACTTTCAGAATTAGAGGCCAATTAAGCTTAATACTCAACTGAAATGTGACCAAGGCCAACTCCTTTCTCTGCATAAACAATGCTAAAGTGGTAAAGATGCATTTAGGCGCAAAAAGAAAACTGAGGGGAAATACCAACAAGCATTAATTATAGATCATATATATTTGTTTCAGGTAGGAGATTCTTCTGGTCTTGTCTGGTCCCATTTGTGTGTTTGTGGTTGTCTGTGAGTTGGGGAGCTTTATTTTGGCCGGACTCTCTTGTGTTTTCAGCGTGCCTGGCCTCACCTGCTTTACCTCATCTGTCATTGTCCTCTCGTGTGTTGGTCTGGACTTGTCCACACAGTAGTGGAAAAGTTATGAGAGAAAGTGGAAGTACACAAGCTTTCCAATGCCTAGACTCAAAATTAAACATAACTTCCTCCACATTCTATTGGCTAAAACAAATCCCAAGAACAGCCAATACAAGACTAGGGTCATGGTGTGGGGAGAGAAACATGGTTTGAAAAAAAAAAAGTTTCCTGTTGGAAGGATTTCACAGTAACAGTGCAAAGGGCATGAAGCAATAAAGACATTTTTTGGTACTGTGCTACGACACTATGTCTTAAGCTAACACATAATGGATTAGATTATCTCCCCTTTAGGACAATTCTTGATATGTTTCCATTTCAAACCATGAAATGGAAATGCTTTTCACTCATTCATATATTAACAATTATTTGAGTGTCTTAAGTGTAGACACTTGATCTACATTTCTGGAGCTTACCATTTTATCCAATAATTAGAAGTAAAATTTTTGGATTCTTTTCCTCTGGAAATCTGGACTTTTGAAGCCACATGGCTAGAGAGACAATCACAATTAATTATTTTTTTTCTATGTGTTTTGGCATAAATTATAACTAGTATTTTCTCAAAAATAGCTATAGAAAAAAAGTTAGTTACTACCATCTGACACATGCACTGTTAGAGTATTTGTCAGCCCAACAGCTACAAAGGGTGGGCCATCAATCATCAGTAAGTATGACCTGGGAGCTTGTTAGAAATGCAGAATGTCAGGCCCTGAACCAGACCTGTTGGATCAGAATCCCTAGTGGTGTAACCCAGTAATCTGCCTGTTTCCTAGGTTTTCAAGTAATATCGGGTGATGACAGTGAAAGTTTCTGAACCACTGATTTAGGGGCCAATTTTTCAAGATTTTTCACCATTAAGAACAAAAGGAATTTAATGTTTATATATCATAGTGGGAATGAAGTAGTGGTTTTGATACAATTATATAAAAGTCATACTTCTTCAATCAAAAATGTATTCACATTCTGTTGTATTCTGAAAATTATATTTTTGGTTTATTCTCTTCCCAGAATAAAATATATCTTCTTCTGGATATTATACAATGGCTTTTGAGAAGAAGAAACAAAGATTTGACCTTGACTTCAATATTCCATTAAAGTATAAAATTCAGAGACTTCCCTGGCACTCTACAGTTTAAGACTCTGTGCTCCCAAAGCAGGGGGCATGGGTTCTATCCCTGCGCAGGGAAATAAGATCCTGTTTGCCAGAGAGCACGGCAAAAAAAAAAGTATAAAATTCATTGTGGATACTACTTGTTTTCATATTATTAATGTTACTCCTTTTAAACTATTTCATTGGTTATTTTTAGCTCTTTATATCATTTAATATTAATATTATGAAATTTTATTATATCAAGTTTTTTTTTTCTGTTTGGCATTGATATTCATTCTTCCTCACTGCATGCAGTCAGACTCATTTTTCCTTCCATCAGAAATTTCCATGGAGCATCAAATGCTTTTAAGACAGTTTATGTCTATCTTCACACATTTGATCTTTTTATTCTCTTTTAAAAACTTATCTTAATAGCTCATGTTGTTCTTTTCCTTTTCCTTCATGGATCAGATTAAGGTTTTCTTCTCTTTTTAAAGTCAGACTATAAAAGCTCTCAAATGTCTTGCTTAGTCAAAATCCACTGTGGATGAGGTGACCCTTCAGGACAACTTATTCCAAGTGGTAACTGAAGATCTACTATGCATCCACCTTTGTTTCTTCCATTTTATGAGCCATCTTGTAGAGTCAGGTTGCCAGGGAAAGAGAAGAGAAGGCTGGGACATCACTCAGTTGGTGGGCAGTGTCCAGAGTGGTTCCATGACCCTTGCCTCCTGTGGTGCACCCTTGTGTGAGCCTCTCCCTTGGTGCCTAGGACTGTGACTCACTTCCAACTAGGAGCATGGCAACGGTGAAGGAACGTGTCAAGCATATCATTTCCTGAACGTGAGCTCATTTTACAAGGTGTTTAACTCATCTCGGTGGAGACTTTCTCTTCCTTGTTGGCTTTGATGAAGCAATCTGCCATGCATAGCTTTCATATGGAGAGAACCATGTACACAGCAGGGAGTTGAAGGTAACTTCTAGTCACGGCCAACGAGAAACTAAGGCTCAGTCTGGCAGCTTGCAAGGAACTGAGTGTTGCCAACAATGGCACAAACTTGGAAACTGATCTTATCTCAGTTGAGCTGACACTTTGACTACAATCCTAGGGAACCTGGAAGCAGAGGCCTCAGTGAGGCAGTATCCAGACTTCTGACCCTTAGAAACTCTGAAATTATAAATCTGTGTTGTTTTAAGCCACTACGTTTGTGGTCATTTTGCTATTCACTAAAAAGTAACTAATCCCTTACCTTAGCACCTCATGTGAACACATAGTAAGTATTATGATTTCCTTACGTGGATGACTATAACCTTCACTGAGAACTTGCATTATGACAAAGCATCTCAGTCATGGGACGCACTAGAGAAGTTTTGTCTGGACTGCTGTAAAGATCAAAATCTCTGTTTTCAAGTGAGAATCAGATGAGAGGAGGGCTGTGATTCATTAGCCAGTCATGTTGTGTTTACTCCTTCATGGCTGTCATGGTGGGTATCGGTCTACAATTCATCGGAGTTGCCTAGTTTAGGAAAGTATGCCAGGAGATACATCAGACGTTTAGTGAGTTTGAAGATGGTGCTGCTCATGGTGATGAGGAATATGGTAAGATAAACTTCTCTTGCTTTTCTTTAACATTTATGTTCTTCTTGTGAAATGGGGAATGAACACAAAATCGGCAATAATAACAGCAAAACTTAACTTCCTAAGCTGGAGTTGTTCAATAAGTGGGGGGAGGGGGGAAATAAAAGAACAATTTCATTCTTTGCTAATCTAGAAATCAAACACTGTAATTCTCTGAAATTTGGCAGTCTGGTCCCTCCTGAACAAAGAAGCATTAGCAATGTGAGTCTTTTGCTATGGAGACCTCTGACCCTCATAGAACATTTCATTGTGGTTTCTCAAGTGAGATAGGAAGTTGTTTCTAAAGGAATAATAAAATGGCATTATCTAAAGAAATGAAGAAATTACAGAAATTTGTTAACATCAGCATTTCTCAGAACATGGGAATGTCAAAATAGGTTCAAAGCAGTAGACTTTCTAACTGAGAATTCTGTTACATGGTAGCACCAAAGGCTATTTCTTGAACAACTAAAAGTTATCCACCATTTACCAAACATATATCATATACCTGAAACTTCCCCTGATTTTTCATTTATTAGTTTATTCTCAAGACAGAATTAAACCTTTCTTGAATTCACTGAATTATGCCAAGTAAACATGCCATATTCATGGCCATACAGCATTTATTTATACTCTGAACCTCAGATAATACAATTCATACTTTTAAATATTATAAACAGAAAATTGGAGCAAATCAGTCAATACAACTAAAATTTTGACTTTAAAAATTTGTCATCATATTTAATTTTAACATGCAAATGTGACTCCATGATATCACATTCTCACAACTCTCAATCTTCATGTTCTGTGCTTCCGATGTCTAATTTAATACATATTTTATTTACCAAAAATTATAAAGATGTTTAAATATGGTATCTTCTGGAAGCCTTATTAATTCACTGTTTATATTTAGATCTATAATCCACCTGTAATCATGAATATTATGTGGCAAGTCTTTGCACCAAGGCCTTCTGATATCTTCTGTGCTATAATAAGTAAGTCTGTTTCTGGACTCTTTCTTATATTGACGTGGAATATTTATTTGTCCTCATGCCAACATGATGTTATTTTGATATGTTTTATAATACATCTTGATATCTTATAATGTTAATCCTTCAGCTTGGTTCTTTTTGTTGAGGACTGACATTGGTATTTCTGGTCTGATGTATTTTGAAGTCAACTGTTTCACCAGTTTCCATGGTGGCTCAGATGGTAACAGGTCTGCCTGCAATATGGGAGACCCAGGTTCGATCCCTGGGTTAGGAAGATCCCCTGGAGAAGGAAATTGCAACCCACTCCAGTACTCTGACCTGGAAAATCCCATGGATAGAGGAGCCTGGTAGGCTACAGTCCATGGGGTCGCAAAGAGTTGGATGCGATTGAGCAACTTCAGTTCAGTTCAGATCATATCACTGTGGTTCTCTTTGTCTCCGTTGTGGTAAGATTATACACCTACACCCTTGCCATGGTCTCATAGTTGGCATTTGTTGACTTTGGGCTTTGCTATATGGCTTGATTTTATTGATAGGATATTGGCAGATATAAGATGAACAAAGGCTTCAGACAGATTTGTTTAGTTGGCTCCTTGGAAGCATGATGTCAGGAGAAGACTATCATCTGGGTAAATGTTTTCTCACAGCCAGGGTTCCAAACAGACCAAAGCAGGTGAATCAAAACTGCTCCAGCTTACCCATAAACCACAGCCTAATGCCATTACCCCAAATCTTCCAGTGTAAATGCATGCTCCTTTTAAAGGACATGTCTATTCTCCAATTTATTTATTTTTAATGAACTATATTAAAATAGTTTCACAAGGAATTCTCTGGTGGTCCAGTGGTTAGTTTTCCAGTAGTGGTTGGTTTTTCCAGTAGTCATGTATGGATGTGAGAGTTGGACTTTGAAGAAGGCTGAGCTACAAAGAATTGATGCTTTCAAATTGTGGTGCTCGAGAAGATTCTAGAGAGTCCCTTGGACTGCAAGAATATCAAACCAGTCAACCCTAAAGGATATTAACCCTGAATATTCATTGGAAGGACTGATGTTGAAACCGAAGCTCCAATACTTTGGCCACCTGATGCAAAGAGCTGACTCATTGGAAAAGACCCTGATGCTGGAAAAGACTGAGGGCAAGAAGAGAAGGGTCAGTGGAGGATGAGATGGTTAGATAACATTACTGACTCAATGGACATGGGTTTGAGCAAATTCTGGGAGATAGTGAAGGATGGGGAACTGGTATGCTGCAGTTGATGGGGTCACAAAGAGTCAGACTTAGCAACTAAACAATAACAACAATCAGTTCTTGGGACTCTGTTCTTCCACTACAGGGAGCACAGGTTCAATCCCTTGTCAGGCAACTAAGATCCTTGCATAATATATGGCCGAAAAAATAATAGTTTTGCATTTACAGAAACATTGTAATGCTAGAAACATTTATAAAGTCCCCATATATCCAACCTCCTCTTATTAAAATCTTATATTAGTATGAGTGAGACCAAGCAAAATCAGAACAATCTCCTACCCAAAATAGAGAGATATGTTCTATAATTAATGCTTGTCAGTTTTTTACCCTAGATTTTTTTTCTCACTTGTATCTGTCTTTACTCATTTATCACTGTTTATCATTGTTTTTATTTTAGAACAGTGTTGTACAGCTAGTACAGAAGTTTCTCATATACTTTGCATCTGATTTCCCTGCTGTGAACATCTTATACTTGAATGGCTGGGATATTTGTCACAAGTAATGTATATTTTACAATATGTTTCACGTCCATACTTTATTCAAATCTCTTTAATTTTTACCCAATGCCCTTTTACTGTACCAGAATCCCATCTAATACACCAAATTACATGTAGTCATGTCTCTTTAAGTTCTTGTTGACTGTGACAGTCAGAATTCCTGGTTTTGATGACCTTGACAATTTGGAGGAATATTGCTGAAGCTTTCAGGAGTAGTACTCTTGTTGGAATTTCCATGATGTTTTTCTCAGGATTGAACTGAGGTTATGGGTCTTGAGAAGGAAGGCCACAGAGGTAAAGTGTCATTCTTATCTCATCATGTTAAAAGTATATATTATCAACATGACTTACCACTGCTGATGTCAGTCCTGACAATCTACCTGAGGTAGTGTTTGTCCCCTGAAAAGTTACTCTCTATTCCTCATCACTAAACTATATTCTCTGGAAGGCAGTCTCTATGCACATTTAAGGACTAGGAGGTTATATTCTTCCTCCCTAAAGTATCAATATAAATAAATTGCAATTAAGTAAGTTAAATTGTAATTTTTTGCACAAATGTATCTGTTCTCAATTTATGTATTTGTTAAACTATTAATTTATATCAAAATAGAATCATGCATGTTTGTTTTATATTTTGGGTTATAATACAACACAGGGTTATGTATTATATGTTCAACTCATTACAACTTAGGTCTTTAGGAGCTCTCTCAGTTAGCTCCTGTGTCATCACCATGTTTTCTCAGAAAACAAAAAAAATTCGTACTTCCTTACTTTATGGCACTACAAAATACAAAATAAACTGTGTGTTTTGGTTACAGGAGTCCACGCAGGTGACAGAGCCTGAAACTATGTGTGTCTACTAACCTGTGTGCATATAAATATCTAAAGTATTTCTATGTGTAGCATCTATATTTATAGTAAGCTCAGGAGTTTACACCAATGTCTCCAACTTTAGCCCAGTTCCACATGTTTCTTTCTAGATCTCTCCCCTTGCTTACAGTACTGCCCTATCCAACAGGAAAACCTGGCTGTCACTATTGGCCATCCATTTACTTAATTTTCCAATTCCAGTATACATATGTAAATAGCTATATGTGGACTACTAAAACATACCTCTGTTGAATACATACTTATTAACTAGGGTACAGTGATTATGTACAGTTCTTTCTTTCTTTATTTGGTGAAAAAGAAAGTTTGCTTTATTTCTGATGCCTGCTGGCAACTGGGGTTGGGGTGAGTGAGTGGGTTGGGCAGGGTGGACTCCTGTCCAAAGGTCAACTCCCCTTCACTGACAATCAGTAAGCAAGAGCTTTCATAGACGCAAGCTGGGGGGCTATATGTAGAAACAGCACAGTCAGCTCTGAGAGTCATCTTAAAGTTGGTCATGTGGTGATCTGATCAACATTATCTTGATTGTTTTAACTACAGTTAATTTTCGGTTCTGGGGGCTTCTCAGGTAGTATTAGTGGTAAAGAACCCTCCTACCAATGCAGAAGACATAAGAGATGCCAGTACAATCCCTGGGTTGGGAAGATCCTCCAGAGGATGGCATGGTAACCCACCCAGTATTCCTGTCTGAAGAATTCCATGGACAGAGGAGCCTGGAAGGTTACAGTTCATAGGGTTGCAAAAAGACACAACTAAAAGGACCCAGCACACACAGAGTCTTCAGCTCCAGGGTCAGTCCCATTCCTTGAGGCCAGTTCTCGGAATCGTGGCAGTTTATATCACGTCTACATGGTCATCATGTAGTTAACTTCTTCTCACCTGGTAAGGTTTCAGTATGTATAACACAGCTTACAAGACATGGCTCAATATTATCTATAGCCCTTGAGGATGAACTAAAGGTCCTTGACTGTGCTTAATGACCAAACAATTATTAATTGGTCTCCTTTGACTGTTTTCCTTTGTTTCTATGTTTTTTTCATTTCTTTGATTAAATTGATTTTTAAAATTTTATTTATTTTTAAGTTGAAGGATGATTGCTTTACAGAATTTTGTTGTTTTCTGTCAAATCTCAACAGGAATCAGCCATAGGTGTACATATATCCCCTCCTTTTTGAAACTCTCTCGCATCTCCCTGCTCATCCCACCCCTCTAGTTTGATGCAGAGCCCTTGCTTGAGTTTCCTGAACCATAAAGCAAATTCTTGTTGGCTATATAGTTTACATATGGTAATGTAAGTTTCCATGTTGTCCTTTCCATACATCTGACCCTCTCCACACCTCTCCCCATGTCCATAAGTCTATTCTCTAGGTCTGTTTCTCCATTGCTACCCTGTAAGTAAATTCTTCAGTACCATTTTTCTATATTCCATATATATGTGTTAGAATACAATATTTATCTTTCTCTTTCTGACTTACTTCACTCTGTATCATAGGTTCTAGGTTCATCCACTTCATTAGAACTGACTCAAATGTATTCCTTTTTATGGCTCAGTAATATTCCATTGCGTATATGTACCACAACTCTTTTATCCATCCATCTGTTGATGGACATCTAGGTTGATTTCATGTTCTAGCTAATGTAAATAGTGCTTTAATGAACAAAGGGATACATATGTCTTTTTCAATTTTGGTTTCCTCAGGGTATATCCCTAGGAGGGAGATTGCTGGGTCATATGCTGGTGTTATTTCTAGTTTTTTAAGGAATCTCCACACTGTCTTCCATAGTGGCTCTATCAGTTTACACTCCCACCAATAGTGCAAGAGCATTCCTTTTCTCCTCACCCTCTCCAGCATTTACTGTTGGTTGACTTTTTGATGATGGCCATTCTGACTGGTGTGAGGTGACATCTCATTGTAGTTTTGATTTGCATTTCTCTGATAATGAGCAATGCTCAGAATCTTTTCATTTGTTTGTTAGCCATCTGTATGTCTTATTTGGAGAAATGTCTCTTTAGGTCTTTTCCCCACTTTTTGGTTGTTTCTTGTTTTTCTGGTATTGAGTTGTATGAGCTGTTTGTATATTTTGAAAATTAATCCTTTGTCAGTTGTTTCATTTGCTATTATTTTCTCCCATTCTGAGGGTTGTCTTTTCACCTTGCTTACAGTCTCCTTTGCTGTGAAAAAACTTTTAAGCTTAATCAGGTCCCCTTTTTTACTTTTGCTTTTATTTCCATTACTCTAGGAGGTGGGTCATAAAGGATCTCACTTTGATTTATGTCATTGACTGTTCTGGCTACGTTTTCCTTAAGAGTTTTATAGATTCTTGTCTTATATTTAGGTCTTTTATCCATTTTGAGTTTATCTTTGTGTATGGTGATAGGAAGTGTTCTAACTTCATTATTTTACATGTTCAATTCAGTTCAGTCATTCTATCATATCCAACTCTTTGCGACTCCATGAATTGCAGCACGCCAGGCTTCCCTGTCCATCACCAACTCCTGGAGTCCACCCAAACCCATGTCCATCAAGTCGGTGATGCCATGTAGCTATACAATTTTCCCAGCACCATTCATTGAAGAGGCTGTCTTTGTCCCATAGATGCATGGGTTTATTTCTGGGCTTTCTATTTTGTTCCATTGGTCTATATTTCTGTTTTTGTGCCAGTACCATACTCTCTTGATGACTGTAGCTTTGTAGTACAATCTGAAGTCAGGAAGGTTGATCTCTCCAGCTCCATTCTTCTTTCTCAAGACTGCTTTGGCTATTCAGGCCCTTTTGTGTTTCCATATGAATTGTGAAATTTTTGTTCTAGTTCTGTGAAAAATGCCATTGGCAATTTGACAAGGATCACGTTGAATCTGTAGATTGTGTTTGGTATTGCAGGCATTTTCACAATATTGATTTTTCCTACCCAGGAACATGGAATATCTCTCCATCTGTTTATGCCATCTTTGATTTCTTTCATCAGTGTCTTATAATTTTCTGTGTACAGTTCTTTTGTCTCTTTAGGTAAGTTTATTCCTAGGTATTTAATTCTTTTTGTTGCAATGGTGAATGGGATTAATTCCTTAATATCTCTTTCTGATTTTTCATTGCTAGTATATAGAAATACAAATGATTTCTGTGTATTAATTTTGGGTTTTGCAACATTGCTAAATCACTGATTAGCTCTAGTAATTTTCTGATACTACCTTTATGGCTTTCTATGTACATTATCATGTCATCTGCAAACAGTGAGAGCTTTACTTCTTTTCCGATCTTGATTCTTTTTATTTCTGTTTCTTCTCTGATTGCTATAGCTAGGACTTCCAGAACTATGTTGAGTAACAGTGGTGAAAATGGACACCCTTATTTTGTTCTGATCTTAGGGGGATGCTTTCAGTTTTTCACCATTGAGAATAATGTTTGCTGTAGGCTTATCATATATTGCTTTTACTATGTTGAAGTAGGGCCTTCTGTGCCCATTTTTGAAGTGTTTTAATAATAAATGGGTACTGAATTTTGTCAAAGGCTTTTTCTGCATCTATTGAGATTATCATATGGTTTTTATCTTTCAACTTGTTAATATGGTGTATCACATTGATTGATTTGCATGTTTTGAAGAGTCCTTGTATCCTTGGAATAAAACCAACTTGATCATGGTACATGAGCTTTTTGATGTGTTACTGAATTCTGTTTGCTAAAATTTTGTTGAGGATTTTTGCATTTATGTTCATCAGTGATACTGACCTGTAGTTTTCTTTGTTTGTGTACACAACCCTTTTGTGTCTGGTTTGGAAGTGTTCCTTCCACTGCAGTTTTTTGAAAGACTTTTAGAAGGATAGACATTAGCTCTACTCTAAATGTTTGATAGAATTCTCCTATAAAGTCATCTGGTCCTGGCCTTTTCTTTGTTGGGAGATTTATGATGACAGCTTCAATTTCAGTGTTTGTAATTGGGTTGTTCATAATTTCCAGTTCTTCTTGGTTCAGTCTTGGAAGACTGAAATTTTCTATGAATCTGTCCATTTCTTCCAGGTTATTCATTTTATTGACATATAGTTATTCATAATAGTCTTTTATAATCTGTTGTATTTCTGCATTGTCTGTTTTAATTTCTCATTTTTCATTTCTAATTTTGTTGATTTGATTCTTCTTTTTTTTTTTTTTCTTGATGAGTCTGGCTAAAGTTTTGTCAATTTCATTTATCTTCTCAAAGAACCAGCTTTTAGCTTTATTAATTTTTACTATTGTTTCTTTCATTTCTTTTTCATTTATTTCTGCTCTGATTTTTATGATTTCTTTCCTTCGGCTAATTTTGGGATTTTTCTTGTTGTTGTTCTTTTTCCAGTTGTTTTAGGTGTAAAGTAAGGTTGTCTATTTGATGTTTTTCGTCTTTCTTGAGATAGGATTGTATTGCTACAAACTTCCTTCTGAGAACTGCTTTTGCTGCATCTCATAGATTTTGAGTTGTCGTGTTTTCATTGTCATTAGTTTCTAGAAATTTTTTGATTTCCCATTTGATTTCTTCAGTAACCTCTTGGTTATTTAGAAACATATTGCTTAATATCAATGTATTTGTGTTTTTTACAGGTTTTTTTTTTTTAACTGATATCTAGTCTCATAGCATTGTGGTCAGAGAAGATTCTTTTCAATTTTCTTAAATTTACTGAGGTTTGGTTTGTGACCCAAGATGTGGTCTATCCTGGAGAATGTTCCATGTGCACTTGAGAAGAAGGTGTATTCTTCTGCATTTGAATGGAATGTCTTGAAAATATCAATGAGATCCATCTCATCTAATGTATCATTTAAGACGTGTGTTTCCTTATTAATTTTCTGTTTTGATGATCTGTCCATCAGTGTGAGTGGGATGTTAAAGTCTCCTACTATTATCATGTTACTGTCAAATTCTCCTCTTATGTCTGTTAGTGTTTGTCTTATGTATTGAGGTGCTCCTATTTTGGGATGCATAGATAATTACAATTGTTATGTCTTCCTCTTGGATTGATCCCTTGATCATTATGCAGTGTCCTTCCTTATCTCTTGTAATCTTTTCTATTTTAAAGTCTATTTTGTCTGATAGGAGGATTGCTACTCCAGCTTTCTTTTGCTTCCCATTAGATGGAATGTATTTTTCCATCCTCTCACTTTCACTGTATATGTGTCTTTAAGTTTGAAGTTGGTTTCTTGTTGACAGCGTATATATGGGTCTTGTTTTTGTATTCATTCAGCCAGCCTGTGACTTTTGGTTGGAGCATTTAACCTGTTTACATTTAAAATAATTATGGATATATATGTTCCTATTGACATTTTCTTAGCTGTTTGGGGTTGATTTTGTAGATCATTTTCTTCCCTTGTATTTCTTGACTAATTAAGTCCTTTTAACACTTGCTGTAAAGCTGGTGTGGTGGTATCGAATTCTCTTAACTTTCGCTTGTCTGAAAAGCTTTTTATTTCTCCATCAATTTTAAATGACATTCTTGCTGTTTATAGTAATCTGGTTGTAGATTTTTCCCTTTCAATACATTAAAATACATTTCAAACTTCTGGCCCTCAGAGATTCTGCTGAAAGATCAGCTGTTGGGTTTCCCTTGTATGCCACTTGTTGCTTTTCCCTTGCTGCTTTTAATATTCTTTCTTTGTGTTTAGTCTTTGTTAGTTCGATTAGTATGTGTCTTGGTGTGTTTCTCCTTGGGTTTATCCTGTATGGGACTCTTTGCACCTCTTGAAATTGATTGGCTATTTCCTTTTCCATGTTGGCGAAATTTTCAACTATAATCTCTTCAAAAATTTTCTAATGTCCTTTCTTTTTCTCTTCTTCTTCTGGGACCCCATATAATTTGAATGTTGGTGTGTTTGATATCGTCCCAGAGGTCTCTTAGACTATCCTCAGTTCTTTTCATTTGTTTTACTTTATTCTGTTCTTCAGAAGTTATTTCCACCATTTTATCTTCCAGCTCACTGATCTGTCCTTCTGATTTAAATATTCTGCTATTGATTCCTTCTAGAGCATTTTTAATTTCAGTAATTGTGTTGTTCATCTCTGTATGTTTATTCTTTAATTCTTCTAGGTCTTTGTTAATTGATTCTTGTATTTTCTCCATTCTGTTTTCAAGGTTTTTGATCATTGTTACTATCATTATTCTGAATTCTTTTTCAGCTAGTTTGCCTATTTCCTCTCATTAATTTTGACTTCTGTGTTTCTAGCTTGTTCCTTCATTTGTGTAGTATTGCTCTGCTTTTTCGTTACTTTTTTTTTTTTTTAAACTTACTGTGTTTGAGGTCTCCTTTCCCCAGTCTTCAAGGTTGAATTCTTTCTTCTTTTTGGGTTCTTCCCTCCTAAGGTTGGTCCAGTGATTTGTGGAAGCTTCGTATAGGGTGATAATTGTGCTGAGTTTTTGTTTGTTTGGTTAGTTGTTTTTCCTTTGATGGGCGAGCCTGAGTGTGGTGGTAATCCTGCATGCTGATGATTGGGTTTATATTTTTATTTTGTTTGTTGTTTAGATGAGGCATCCTGCACAGGGCACTACTGGTGGTTGGATGAGGCTGGGTCTTGTATTCAGGTGGCTTCCTTTGTGTGAGTTCTCAATATTTGATACTCCCTAGGTTTAGTTTTCTGGTACTGTAGAGTCTTGGAGTCAGTGCTCTGACTCCAAAGGCTCCTAGCTTGCCCTCTGATCAGTAATGAAGGTTCTGCATGTGGTTTGTTATGGCATTGTGAGATTAAAACAAATACCCAAAAACAAGAAACTAAAGATGAACCCCTGACAAATGGCAGTTACAAAATCAAGCAAATAATAATTAAAATAATGGAATATACACATATACATATATATCAATAAGCAAAATCAAAACAGTCCAACAAAAATAAAGTACAGCAGACTGACCTGGCGAACAAAGGAAATCAAAAATTATATCTAACAGTTAAGAACAAAACTAACTAAAGCACAAACTAGAAAACCAAAGTAAAGCAAGGTGCCAAGTTGGGAATAAAGCAATGAAAACAAAACTAACAAATATGTTGAGAGGAAAGGAAAGAAAGAAAGAATAGATATGCAGAGTTAAACTGAGGTAGATAAAGAAGATTTATATGCATTAAAGATTAACTGCAAGGGGAAAAGAACAGTAGGAAAAGCAAACAAAGGAATAAGTGTATAAAAATGATAATAGTTAAAAAAAAATAAAACACTCGCATATATATGGAATTTAGAAAGATGGTAATGATAACCCTGTATGCAAGACAGCAAAAGAGACGCAGATGTATAGAACAGTCTTTTGGACTCTATGGGAGACGGCAAGGGTGGGATGATATGGGAGAACGGCATTGAAAAATATAAATTATCATATGTGAAGTCAATCGCCAGCCCAGGTTTGATGCTTGATACAGGGTGCTCAGGGCTGGTGCAACGGGATGACCCAGAGAGATGGAATCGGGGGGGGGGTGGTTCTGGAAGGGGAACACATGTATACCCATGGTAGATTCATGTCAATGTATGGCAAAACCAACACAATAATGTAAAGGAAATAATTAATTAAGTAAGTAACTAAAAATAATTAAAAAATTAAAACATTCAAAAAAGAGAAAAAAAATAAAGTAAGAAGAAAGGGGAAAAAAAAAGAGAAAAGAAGGAAAAATCCACAGAACTGCAAAAGCCCATCATAGATGCAGAGATTTATAACAACAGTAAAAAATGTAACTGAGGGGGAAAATAAAAGCTCATTAGCTTCATTAGATTTTATTGTGCCAATAAAATTTACAACTACAACAGAGGGGGAAAATAAAAGAATAAAAGAAAAAAAATCCAAAAGCGTCTACAGAACAAGTGAAAACATAGGACTATTAAATGTTTTTCTTGAGTTACTGCTGTCAGAGTCCTTTCCCTTGCCGGGAGTCACAGTCCACCTCACCTCCCTAGGATGCCCTCCAACACTGTGCTGTTCTCTGGACCTGCTGTGAGGGCAGCCCTGATTTTAATCTGGTCCTACTCCTGTGTGTTCTTGCCTCCAATGTCCACAGCTACCAGAACTAGTGCATTTTCTTTTGTGGCAGCTCTCAGTGTCCTTTTATATATTCCATAGACACAGAGTCTGCCTAGTTAATCGTGTGGATTTAATCTGCCACTTGCGCAGCTGGTGGGAAGATTTTGGGTCTTCTTCCTTAGGCACACTGCCCCTGGGTTTCAACTGTGGTTTTATTTCCACCTCTGCATGTGGGTCGTCCACTGGGGTTTGCTTCTGAGCTGCCCTGGAGGACTTGGGTTTGCCCCTGTGAGGGCCAGGTGTGGAGGTGGAGCAGCTGCTTGTGTCTCAGGGGTTCTGGCAGCACCAGGTACTCAGGGGAGTTGGCAGCTAGCGAAACAGGAAGTACAGTGTTCTAGAAGGATATGGCAACCAGCATTGGCCAATATGCTCCAGTATTCTTGCCTGGAGAACCCCACTGACTGAGAAGCCTGGCAGGCCACAGTCCACAGGGTCGTGAAGAATTGGACATGACAGAAGCCACCCTGCCTGCATAGATGCAAGTTTTTGTTTTTTTTGTTTTGTTTTGTTTTGTTTTGTTTTTTGCCTGTGATGGCTTTTGTCCCAGTGAGGGTTGAATGTGAAGGTGGTTCAGCTGTTTGTCTAGGGGGACCCTAGTGGTGCCAACTGGGCAGGAACACAGACTGGCTCCAACCCAGGAGTTGTGGCCCTATCAGAGTCTTTTTTCGAAACTTTTGTAGCGGGCAATCAGAAGGGCTCTTTGGCCAGTCTTTCTTCATAGCTCCACCCAGTCACGCACTTAGAGGGCTCCCTTGCCTTGGGTCCTTCTGTTTTTCTGCCCATCAGGCACATAGAGGGCCCCACCCCCTGGCTGGGGTCCTACTCTGTAGATTGGCACATCAGGCACTTAAAGGGGTACCCTGGAGGGGACCTGCTCTGTAGTTCAGCCCGTCAGGCATTTGATGGGCCAGCCTCTCTACTGTTCAGCTCTGGAAGCTGTCGAACAGGGAGGGGCAAGAGCACTATGGTGATAACTCCTCCCCCTACGCATGACTCAGCAGTATCGCCTTGCTTGCATGGCCACCTGGCTTTCCCCCAAAGGCGTTTCCCACCTCAATCTCTTTCCGCACGTCCCATCCATCCGTCTCTCCACAGTCAACAGCAGCCCTTGTCCCGGGATTGCTCCATAATCCCTAAGTTCCAGTCCCCAGCTGCTGCGCCTTCCACAGGACCTTCATCCCTGTCCAGGGTGTGCATGGCTGTGGCAAGGACTTCTGATTCTCCTTCCACTTAGGCTGCCGTGGATCAGCTGTTTCACTCTCAGCCTTAAATGTTTCTCCTCTGACTCAGACAATTGCCCCAGTGTGGGGATCCGACCCCTGCTTCAGTCCCCCCACCTGTGGAAAGAGGTCCAGTCCCCTGTGTGTTTTTCCTCTAGTTCCTTCAACCTACCGAGTTTTGCGTGGTTCTATCATTCTTTTCTCGTGGACGGGTACTCCTGTCTGCTCTCGGCTGGTGTTCTTCATACACTTCTGTGTCTGAAGGTGTATTCCTGATACATCCCTGGAGAGAGATGTACTCCACATCCACCTACTCCTCCGCCACTTTGTTCTCTCCTATGTACAGTTCTTTTAATGTTTCCCTCTTAGCGTTACTTTTGTTACACCCCAAAGATCTTGATAAGTTGGATTTTTATTTAGTTCAAAATACCTTTACTTCTCTTGAGACTACTCTTTTGGCTATGTATTATTTATACTTTTCCCTCTGACTAAAGAATTCCCTTTAACATTCTTTTTTGAGAAGGTGATGAATTCTCTCAATTTTGGTTTGTTTGAAAAAGCTTTATTTGTCCTTAATTTCCTTTTTTAAGTATAATTTCACTAGCACAGAATTCTAAATCAGGGTTTTTTTTTTCTTTCAACATTTTAAATAATTCACTCCCCTCTCTTCTTGCTTGCCTGATCTCTGATGAAAAGTCTGATGTTATCCTTTTCCTGTTTTTTCTATAATTAAGGTGATTCTTATTTTCCTTCAGACTTCAAAATTTTCTCTTTGTCTTTAATTTTCTGCAGTTTAAATATAATATACTTAGGCTTGAGATGTGTATGTTTGGTATTTTCCTACTTGGCGTTCTCTGAGTTTCCTTGCTATGTGGTTTGGTGTCTGTTATTAATTTTGGACAGTTCTTGACCATTATTAATTCAAATATTTTTTTCTGCTCCACTTTCTTTCTTTTCCTTCTGGTATTCCAATTATGTGGATGCTACCACATTTGAAATTATACCCTAATTCTTGCATATTTGTCTTTTTTCTTTTTTTTCATTTTTCTTTCTTTGCATTTTAGTTTGGGTATTTTCTGTTGAACTAGCTCACCAATTCTATCCTCAGACAGGTTGAGTTTACTGATCAGTACACCAAAGTCATTCTTCATTTCTGTTAGTGTTTCTGATTTCTAGCATCTCCTTTAGATTATTTTTTTAGAGTTTTCATCTATCTGTTTCTATCAGTCATCTCTTCTCACATAATGTCTTCTCTCCCACTTATAATGCTCAGCATTGCTTTACAATATTCTGGTATTTCTGCCATACATCAGCATGAATCAGCCACAGGTATATATTTGTACCCTTCTTCTTGAATCTCCCTCCCACGCCCCATCTCATCCCATTCCTCTAGGTTGTCACAGAACACCATGTTTGAGCTCCCTGAATCATACAGCAAGTTGATGGTTATCTATTTTATATATGGCAATGTATGTCTCAATGTTACTCTTTCAATTCATCCCTCTCTATCTTTCCTCCACTGTGTCCACAAATCCGTTCTCTATATCTAAATCTCCATTGCTGCCCTGCAGCCAGTTTACTCAGTACCACTTTCTAGATTTCGTGTATATGTGTTAATATATGATATTTGTTTTTCTCTTTCTGACTTACTTCACTCTGTATAATAGGCTGTAGGTTCGTCCACCTCAGAACTGAGTCAAATGTTTTCTTTTTCATGACTGAGTAATATTCCATGGTATATATGTACTACAGTTTCTTTATCCATCCATCTGTCGATGGACATAGAATGCCCCCACATTCAGCCGCCATACCACACTAACAGGGCTCCAAGTGTAACAGCGGGTTACAAATGGAAAAACATCAAGACACAGATTCTCTGAGAGGACTAATTAGGAAATTTCAAGAGAAGAGGGGGGAAAAAAACAAAAACCAAGGACTCTAGAGGAATGTGAAAACTCTGGCACCTATAACTACAAGTGATACACAAAGGCATACTTCTAGCCAGATTAACATACATCCTCTCACTAATGGCCTGTTTGCTTCAGCTCTAATAGGAGCTAAAGTGATAACTCAATGCAAAATTTCTAGCTTTCATCAAAAAATTAGAAAGATTGCAAAAAAGCAAGAGAAACACACTTTAAAGAGACAAAGCAGTCATGATAAGAAGTTTCTGATATCCTAGAGATTTAAATTTATCAAACCTGGAATTTAAAATAACTAAACTACCCTGGTATACTGTAACCTGGCATTCTACAATTTTACAATGAAATCTCAGGCTTTTTTATGGACCTGTGTCTCAGAAATGTGACCTTCACAGGTGTTTCTGTGGTGGTATAACCTTCTTCCCTCCCCTCAGCTGCGGTATTCTGTCTGCTTTCTTGAAGCCCTTGCCCGTGTTGACTCTGTATGCCCACCACCACTCCCTCATCTCCCTAGGTGAGACAGGAAAGATAAGGACTGCCGATTACACTCTTCCCCAGCTGAGACAAGGCTCTGGCAAAGCCTTTCTTCTGGAGAACAGGCCTTTGTTGTGAACAAGGGAAGGCTCTGAGCACATTTCATAAGCGTTTCTCTTCCCCTCTCTTACCAGAACTGCTGCTTACTACAATTTTACAGAAATGTTCTCTCATTACTTTTTCCTAAAAGTTGTCTTTTGCCTTTCACATATAGATTTTTAAACTTCAAGGAATTGTTTCATGTATGGTATGAGGAAGGAATTAAGACACATTCATTTTCCATATAAATATGTAAAAGACTCATCATATATTAAAAACACCATCCTTTCTCTACCACCACATCTTAATCACTATAGTTTTATATTTGGCCTTAGCATCTAATAGTGCAAGTCCTCTAATTCGTTATTGTTCAAAATCAGGTGGCTCGTCTAATTCCTTTGCGTTTCCATAACATTTTTTATAATCAGTTTGTCAACTTGCACAACCTGCACACTCCAACGAAATTTTGCTTAAAATCAGACTAGATTTTAAATCAAATTGGAGAAAGTGACAATTTTAAAATGTTGAGACTTCTATTCTATGAACATGGTCTAGTTTTGTCTCAAAATTTTTATCAAAATATTTTATACTTTTCAGTGTAAAGGTTTTCCATACCTATTCTTGGGTATACTTGAAAGCATTTGTTGTTTTGGAAGGTATTTTAATGCCATTTTATTGTAATATAACTTTCCAGTTACTTATTGCTGATATCCAAAAGCAAATTTGATTATTATACTTATCTTTTATCGGTGACCTTATTAAATTCATTCTTTTAAACTAGCATGTCAGTATTTTGGTATTTTTATGTACAAAATTATGTTATTAGTTACAAGCAATACATTTTTCCTTCCTTTTTAATTCTTGTACATTTTACTTATGCTTCTGGTCTTATGGCACTGGCTAGGACCTTTAGTCCATGACTGCTCCCTTGTCCTGTTTCAGGTTTTAAGAGTACAACTGATCATTTCATTATCAAGTGTGCTGTTTATTGTAGGTTTTGTTAAATACGATTCATTATTAGATTGTCGAGGTCCCTTCCAAATCCTGTTATTTGTGGCAACAAGGATGGACCTTGAGGGCATTAGGCCAAGTGAAATAAGTCAGACAGAGAAGAACAAGTACTGCAATCGCAGTTATATGTGGACTCTAAAAGGCTGAGCTCAGAAAAAGACAGCAGTTTGGTGATTATGACAACGTGGAAGGCATGGGAAATGGGAAGATTTTGGTCAAAGAGTACAAAACTTTAAATGACATGAATAAGTTCTGGGAATCTAGTGCGTATTATGATGACTAGCCACCAGGGAAGCCTTATAATTAACAGTACTAGACACACACACACACTATGTGAGATACTGTGTTAGCTAATCTTTGTGGTGATCATTTCACAATACATATGGGTATTAAATCATGTTGTACACTTTCAACCTATACAATGTTATATGTCAGTTATTTCTCAATAACACTGGAGAGGATGATTCCTTTCTATTACTAGTTTGTTAATGGTTTCTTCTTTTTAATTAATTAATTTATTTTTTCCTTTACATCATCGTGTTGGTTTTGCCACACATTGACATGAATCCACCATGGTTATACATGTGTTCCCTCCCAGAACTCCCCCCCACCTCCCTTCCAATTCTATCCCTCTTGGTCATCCCGGTGCACCAGCCCTGAGCACCCTGTATCATGCATTAAACCTGGGCTGGTGATTCATTTCATATATAATAATTTACATGTTTCAATTCTTTTTAATCATGAAAAGATATTAAATTTTATTAATATAAAATATTATTAATATCTTAATATTAAATATCTAATACTTTTAATGCAATGAGATAATTATTCATTTTCTCTGTTGCTGTGATGAATTTTTAAGTGTTACGCAAAACTTGCATTTCTGAAATAAATCCAATGTCATCATGATATATTATCCTAGTCAAATATAACTGATAATGTTTAAAGGTCTAGAGTTGTTTCATCTCCACACTCTCCCTGTGAGATAAAAACTTTCAACTCTGTATCCTTCTATCCATATTAACATCTATGTGGTAATTATTTTTTATTGTTCACTATATGTTAGGTATCCTTCTATCTACTTAATCTACATTAATATATTTAATTCTCATGGAAAAATATGGGGAGAAATCCTATCCCTATTTTACAGCTGAGAAAATTGAGGTATGGAGAGGTTAAGAAATGCGCCCAATTTTAAGTCAGACTGAGTTTCATTCCTGTCAGGTTCATTCTATACCTATTCTTCAATGACTCTACCAATACTGTATATTTAGAGAAAGCCTAATTGTGATATGATTTCTGAATCGACACATGTCTTTATTTTCACATTTGCATAATAACACTGCGAGATGTAGCAAGCTATATCTTACTTCTCCACCTTTTCCCTGCACAAATCTATTCCAAATTTCCAAACACTAGAAGCCATCATCTTTCTTCTCATTTCATTGTTCTGAGATTTCACCACAATATATTAATGGACGCATCTTTTACAATTCATCCTGCGCAACTGACACTTTCATCCTGATGAGTAATGGTTTACTTAATCCTGAGACATTTTCTTTCCTTGCTTTGAGAATTTCAGATTATATGTTTGACATTCTTGTGGTTTCAAGTTTAATTATTAATTGTAGAACACTAAAAGACATTTATAAAAGGAATCCTCCATAGTTCTGCCACACAGATATATCAACTATTAGCATTACTGGTTGAATATCTCTTATAGGCAGGGTCTGCGGAGTTTCTAAAAAATATAAATAACTTTATACTTAATGGTGTATTTTTCTTTCATTTCATTACATGCTAAAATTTTTTACATGTCATAGAGCATTAATAACCATTTAAAGGCTTATTATATTCCATTTAATTGTCAAAACTTTCTTAACCTGCATAAAAGTAGATTCTAGAGATAATCCCTGCCTTCTATTATGATTATAGGGATTTTACAAACCACACCTCTCTCTACTAAGCTTGACTTGAATCTATAGCCAATTAAGAAAAATACAAGGGTATAAGGCCAATGAAAATAGAAATATTAACTTCACAACTTATAAAATTAGATTAAACAGAATCACTTTAATGAGCAGCCGTAGCCAGCTTCTAGGGTATGGAAACTGCACAAGGTCTTTCTGCTGTGCCATCAACACTTTCAAATTATTAATCATTTTCTTAAAAGGATGCCCTGAAGTTTATAGAGATGGTCTTTCTGGTAGTCACAGTCCCAATTCCTAGCATTTCTCTTAAAATCTAGACCTTGGAATGACCACCTCTGAAAGGAATATGCAGAGCTGACCTTTGCTCATCAGTTCAAATAGGATCCCTCCCTCATACCCATCAAGTCCCAATATCAAGAACAGAGAGGGACCTCCCCAGTGACCTCTAGAGGTGTTTACACATGGACAGGGATCTGGGAGAGAGAGTACCATTACTCATTCCACTGCTTTATGAGCTGTTATGACTCCCTACAGGGGGAGGAAAATGCTTCTCCTATCACTTCATACATGTGAAATGTTGTCAGTGGAAGAAAGCTGAGATTCATTCAGGATTGTAACAGATGTGAATCTGGGTTGAAAGGGTAAAAATGAGAGGTAGGCTTATTTGGGGAGAACATAAGATGAACCTATTTTAAAATAAGAGTTACCAAGAAATAGAATCTGATGACTTGGGATGTAATGAGCTCCATATCAATAGAAATATGCAGCCAGGCAGTGACTGGATAAATGTCTACTCGGAAGGGGTCTTCAAACAAGGAGCTCAAAATACCACTTCAGGATGTCCCTGGTGGTCCAGTGATTAAGACTTAGCTTTCCAGTGCAGGAGGCACAGGTTCAGGAGCTAAGTTCCCACATGCCTTGGGGCCCAAACAATCCAAAACATCGTAACAAACTCAATAACGATTTAAAAAAAGATCTACATAAACAAAAAATCTTTTTAAAAAAATGCTGCTTCATGAAGGGTCGAAAAACCAAGTTTCCTTTGTGATTTATTTGGTTTTCTTTCTTCAAGGGATGCCTTATGGCTCTATTACTGTGAGCCATAGAAAATACAGATATTTTCTATAGTTTTGCTTAATTTTAAACACTTTTTCAACATTCATTGGGCTTCCCTGGTAGCTCAGTTGGTAAAGAATCTGCCTGCAATGCAGAAGACTCCAGTTCGATTCCTGGGTCAGGAAGATTCTCTGGAGAAGGGATCAGCTACCCACTCCTGTATTTTTGGGCTTCCCTTGTGGCTCAGACAGTAAAGAATCTGCCTGCAATGCAGGAGACCTGGATTGGGAAGATCCCATGGACAAGAGAAAGGCTACCCACTCTACTATTCTGGTCTGGAGAATTCCATGGACTGTACAGTCCATGGGATTGCAAACAGACACAACTGAGCAACTTTCACTTTCAACACTCCATACAGCTCTGAAGCTGTGGGTATTCCCATATTCAAATGTCTTCCAAAACTAAATAAGTATATGTGTGTGTATTAGGGCTTTCCAGGTGGCTCAGTGGTAAAGAATCTGCCTGTCAATGCAGGAGATGTGGGTTTGCTCCCTGGGTCAGGAAGACCCCATGGAGAAGGAACTGGCAACCCACTCCAGTATTCTTGCCTGGGAAGTCCCATGGACCAAGGAGCCCGGCAGGCTATATAGTCCATGGGGTCACAAAGAGTCAGCCACATCTTAGTGACTAAAATCAACTCTATACCATCAACTATAAATCAACTAGTACATGAGCTTATTTACTTTTGAAATGCACATACATCTTTATAGCTATAAAATAAAAAGTTATTGAGCAATCCAGCAAGCCAGTGGGCTGAAATTTCTATTCCGCTCTGGAGCTACAGGACGAAGGAACAGTCCTCTTCCTGCCTGTGTGGGTGCCCTCTTTGTGTCTCAGTCACAGAGACATAGACCTGTTTTCTCTCCATCCTCACAGCCACAGTTTTAAGTGCCTTTGCTGAGTCCCTGCTGAAGGAACTGCTTAGCTCGACGTTGTTCTTGTTTATATATGAATATTCAAAGACCGGCTCCCCCTTTTTCCGTGTTTCAGTGTTGGAGTGTATCTCTCTTAAAGAAATCACCTTTTTTTCCTTTCAGCTTTCTAATTCCACACAGCAATTCTACAGTGCCTTTGAATCAAGACAACTGACTATGTTTCTTCCATGGTATTGTATAGTATAAAACAGATTCCCTAATACTGGAATTTATGCTTGAGTTTTTTTTACTAAACAGATGATTATTTTAAATGAATGACTGGTACTTCTTTACCTCTGCCTGAAGAAAAGGCCACAGATGATTGTTTAAGCCTGGTGGGTTTGGCGACCGATCCCTGTTCCTGGGGTTAATGACCAGTTTCCTCAGACAAAAACTTAATGTTTCACTTCTTCATCACAGGGTACGTGGGGCAGAGGAGGGCTTTCCCAGCCCCGGCATGAAGCTGTTTGCACTGTTTATTATACTTGTGGCCCCTCTTTCCACCTAGGGGGAGAGGGTTGTCAAAACTGCAGGTGTGCGAAGGCTCTTGCTAACAGCAGGGGCGGGTTTTATAGCGTTTCCTTGAGACTGCTTCAGATCACTTTTCAGTGTGTAAAACCGGATTTTCATTAAGGCACTAATGGCACTCTAATGGGGACAGGGCGGTGGTACACCCCATGCCAGAGGCAGGGCAAGGGAGGCTGAAAACAGGCCAGCCTGAGCTCCCGGAAGACGAAATACCACGGGCTGGTGACAGGCTGCACTACTTCTCAAATACCTGCAGGCCCAGGGCCGAGTTGTTAAATGGGTTGCCTTTGAGGCCAAACAGGAATAGATCCAGTTACAGTTTTTCACACGAGGACAAAACAAGGAGGCAGAAAAATCTCCAGGATCAGACATTTGCAGGCTACAGCTGGTGTTCATGGCAGGAGACTCTGAAGACTTATGAGCTGACACATTTCCCTGGACGCCACCACGCTTTGACCTCCCTGCTCCTTCTCCTCCCCAGAGTGGGGTTCAAGGCTACCGTTTGACACAAGGGCCACGGAGGACCATATCAAAGCAGCAGCTGCATCACCACTCATCACTCGTAAAACAGACACAGTCTGCTCGTGGTGGAGTGCACAGAAGCCAACTTAGTTTCCGGCCTGGCCTCCAGGGAGCTCAGGTGGTTGGCAGGTCCTGCTTCTTACAGAAGCTCTTCATGGTAGGTCAGCAGAGTTTGTAAACAAAGTATGTGTGAGAGCAGAGGAAAGAGAGAAGCTAATGGAGATGGGTTACTTTGACTTTCTTTTCAGTGTACAATCCATCAGCACAGGAAAATACTTTCTTTGCATTCTCCTCCTCTGGCTTTGATCTTCTCGGTGGAAAGCCAGGAGAAATTACGGCCTTTAAACTGTGCTTGTGTAATTGCAATATTAAAATCAATGAAGAAGTTACTTTACAACCAGGCTATTTCATCACAAAATCAGGAATATGACTCAAAAATCAGCTCTGTAGGTATGGAAAAGGCAAGACACTCACACCATCACTTTCTGGCTTTGCTAAAGCAAAAGAGGTCAGCACATAAGGAAATGCCTGCTTAACTATTCCAGTTCCTATTCGACATTCTCATTTCAAAGTCAAGAAAAAGGATGTGGGCCTCTTTGGTGGTCTAGTAGTTAAGAATCCACCTTGCATCTCAAGGGACACTGGTTCAATCCCTGGTCCGGGAAGATCCCACATCTTGTGGGGCAATTAAGCCCATTTTAATTGCTGAGCCCCCAAGCCACGACTACTGAAGCTGGTTCCCCTGAAGACTGTGCTCTGCAGCAAGAGAAGCCACCACAACCAGAAAGTAGCCCCCGCTCATCACAACCGGAGAAAGCCCTCAAGCAATAACAAAGACTCAGCACTGCCAAAAAGAAAACAAATAAATAAAAACACATCTTTAAAACAGGAAGAAGATGCACAGGAAAGTTGAATGACTTTCCCAGCGTCAAACTGCCCTTGGGACAGAGCCAGAGCTGGAGACTTGGGCTCCTAAACCTTCCACTCAGTTCTTGCTCTTCTGTTTCATATTGCCTTTTAGAAAAATTCTTTGAATCATATTTCCTGCATGAGTTCTGTGGCCACCACAGGCTTTTAGCTTGGCTAGCAGTTGCAGGGTCAGCCTTCCTTCAGGTCGGTAGCTGAGAGTTCTGCCGCCAGTACATTTGAAACTGGTGCACTCTCCTGGGTGTGATATTTGTCCCTTATCAGATTCAAATCCAAAGACTGCAATCATTATTGGTTCTCTTAGTTACTTTCCAGTGAGGTTCACAGAGTAATGGAAATTTCCTCTAATATTCAGCTCTAGAGAGTTGGGTTTTGTTTCCTTTTATTTCTCCAGTGGTAATTCCCCATTTTATAATGTGGATCTATAATCACTGTAATTTTCTCATATTCATATTTATCTCATCAAACTACCATGAATTTTCACTATTCATTTGTACATAGCATTCATTTTTATGTTGGAACGCATATGCTGAAATGATATACATTATTAAAAAGTGGAAGTTTTTAATTCCTTTCAGCACTTGTGTGTGTGTGTGTGTGTATGAGTGTGTTCATCTAGATTTGGGGTTGACTGGTGCAGAAGTGTGAACAGGAGATGGGCCACCTAAATATGCACATTTGTAATATTACTCTCTGTGTTAGCTGAATACTTGATGTCTTGTACCACGTGTTGATATACAGCTGCTTTGAATATTCTTGTTAAGGCTGGTGGAACTAGGTTATAATATAGAGAGAACCGGGCTTCCCTGGTAGCTCAGTTGGCAAAGAATCTGCCTGCAATGCAGGAGACCCCGGTTGCATTCCTGGGTCGAGAAGATTCCCTGGAGAAGGGATAGGCTACCCACTCCAGTATTTTTGAGCTTCCCTGGTGGCTCAGACAGTAAAGAATCCACCCACAACATGGGAGACCTTGGTTCCATTCTTGGGTCGAGACGATCTCCTGGAGCAGGGCATAGCAACCCACTCCAGTATTCTTGCCTGGGAAGTCCCATGGATCGAGGAGCCTGGAAGGCTAGTCTATGGGATTACAAAGAGTCAAACATGACTTAGTGACTAAGCATGTAGAGAGAATTAATGTACCTTAAGGAGTCAGGATAAAATAGTTGACCCAGAGACATAAGCTACTAACCATTGGGGAGGGAGGAGGGGGCTTCAAAAGTACCCTGTCTGCCACTTTGAGTTGAAGGAATTAAACAAGATAATAAGAATGGAAGCACTTTGTAAACCACAACAAGTTATACACATCTGTGCTAAATTGTTTCAGTTGTGTCCAACTTCGTGCAACCCCATGGACTGCAGCTCACCAGGCTCATCTGTCCATGAGATTCTCCAGGCAAGGATACTGGAGTTGGTTGCCATGCCCTCCTCTAGGGGATCTTCCAGACCCAGGGATTGAACCCATGTCTCCTGCGTCTCCTGCATTGCAAGTGGATTCTTTACAGCCAAGCCACAGGGGAAACATAATTCTTAGTGAAACAGATTAGAAGAATGGGAAATATAAGAACCTCACATAAAAAAAATTAAAAATGCATACACTCAAACAGTAACATATTCAAATAAAAATTAAGCCCACTAGGCAGACTAAAAGAGTTGTCTTTGTCTCCAAAGGGGAATAAGGAGGGTAATGCCTTACTTGATGGTTCAGATTGTAAAGAATCTGCCTGCAATGCGGGAGACCTGGCTTTGATCCCTGGTTTTTGTTTAATCTTAATAGAGAATTTTAGTCCTAGGGTTCTTCCATGGACAAAGGGTGTTACTGATGGGAGCATATCCCTGGATTAATGAAGGATTCCTTAGGTGATGTTTGAAGTGTCCATGCCCCCTAAATCATATTGGATTTCTGAAAAGGAATTTGTGTCTCTTGAACATTTTTTTTTTCTAACTGAATATAGAGAAAAGAGAGAGAGTATAGGAAAGAAAAAGAGAGAAAGAGGAAAGAAAGAAGGAAGGAAAGAAGGAAGAGAGAGTAAAAAACAGAGAGAGAGGAGGAAAGAGAGAGAGAGAGATTCCTTAAGCCAATCATGAACCTTTAGGAAATCATTGGTGCTCTAAGTTCACCGCCCAGACACTATGTCCCGTTCTGCTCCAATTGATAATCTGAAAGGTAGACTCTGCCAATTGGGCAAAAGAGGGGAGACACACTTACACTTTCTTTGTTACACCCAGAACTCGTGCCTTGTTGGACACCACAGTCACTCATCATTAGCTTCTTCCCCATTGTTCCTGGGGGTTTCCCTGATGGCTCAGTGGTAAAGAACCTGCCTGTCAGGAGATGCAGGTTCAATTTCTGGGTCAGGAAGATCCCCTGGAGAAGGAAATGGCAACCCACTCCACTATTCTTGCCTGGAGAATCCCACGGACAGAGAAGACTGATGGGCTAGAGTTCATGGGGTCGCAAAGAGTTGGACACGACTAAGCACAGCACACAGCACATGGCAGGGATACAAGGAACTACATTTTAAAAGAAGTCATTGGTATATACTGGATTGGCCAAAATGTTCATTCTGTTCTTTTTTTTTTTGGTTGGGGGGGAGGGGGGCAGGTAACATCTTAAAGGAAAACCCAAATGAATCTTTTGGCTAACTTAATACACCTCTGACCACTAGAGATATAATTGAATTATAATTCCACATTGTTTATCAACTCTGATTTTAGACCCATAGAAGACAGTCTGTTCAAAAAGAGACTATTTTTCAGTTGTTTTTTCATTTTATTCATGGACATCGATAATGAAGTCACTTATTTAGGGGTGTTAGATGGTAAGATCTTATTGCCTATAAAATATTATAAACTGGCTCCAGTTTTTTCTACATTTTTAGCTACTATACAGTGCTTCACAGATTTCAAATTATTTTCATATTTCTTAACTCATCTAATCCTCATAACAAATGCTGTGTGAATAGCAAGGTAGGTCATGGACTCCGAAACCACTGCTAGGTATGCAGTCAGTTTTGCTTTAAAAGACTTGTTTTGAAAACATGGATTTGTGTCAATGCAAAGGACACATTATTATGTAACAATCTGAGCGTAGTATACATAGTATACAAATGCAAAATGATTTCATCCTTGAGAAACACTATTTGAACACAGCAAGCTTCACCCAACTGTGGGGGAATACACAAAATGCACATAAGCCTATACCTGAAATATCTACCCACTCCCTCGGGTCACCACAAGTGCTGCCAGCCACACCCATCCACATCCAGGGTCACACATTTCTAGTTTCCAAGAACTTTTCCTTCCACTCTTTGCCAGACCTAGTAAGCTGTAACCATCCCAACATCCCCACCCACAGCGAACTTCAGAATGCTCTCAAAGTAAACACCATATTTACTGTAGCATTTAAAAGAGAACAAGTCTGTATTCTTCCTTGGTAATGGTAAAGAATTCACCTTCAAGGCAGGAGACCTGGGTTCAAACCCTGGGTCTGAAAGGTCTCCTGAAGGAGGGTATAGCAACCCACTCACATATTCTTGGCTGGAGAATCCTGTGGACAGAGGATCCTGGTGGGCTACAGTCAATGGCGTCAAAAAGAGTCAGACACGACTGAGCGACTAAGCACACAAAGGTCTGTATTCTAGACCTTTTGAATCTAGTTGGCATCTTATCCTGCAAATGTTGCCATCGTAGACAAGTTTGGGGAGTGTTTCTATGAGCTACAAGGGAGGCCTGGACTCTCTGTCCACCATCCATCCACATCCTTCAGTTATTCACACTTTAGGAATAAACCAAAGTGAAATCCACAGTGAGCTTAGTAAAGCCCTCCAATGGCACCCATTTCTGAAACAGGAATAATCTCTGAGGGATAGTCTAGTGCCACCTTCAAACTATTTGGACTTTACTCTTTTTTCAAGTGAAAGAAATGAGTTAGTTAGATGAGCTCCCCAAACTGGCCCCACTGTAGTTATTTGGGGTTTGGTATCAATATTGAAAATTTACAATATTTTCAATTTTGAATGTGAAAATATTCAAATTTCAATAAAATTGAAAATTTTATTGATATTTAAAGTTTCTTCTGTTTCCTGATCTCTGTCAGGTAACAAAGAAAAAAATAAATTTCATCCCAAGTTAGTGTTTAGTGACTCAGTCACATGGAACAAAGGTGGTAAATCTCCATAGCTAAATGGAGTTTAATGCTTGATACATCCTCAGGGAATATGGAAAGAAACAAAGGAATAATTGCAAAGATTGATGCATGATGACTATGATTATTAACTTAAGTTTTTGAAGATTGCTTTAAGATTTGAAATTAAATTTCCATATTAATCCTCACTAGAAGTTTCAAGAGTTGTTTGGGTTTCTTGTTATTGTTACGTACAAGTTCCTGGAAAATTTGTATAAGATTAAATTCTTAATAGATGTATGATTTGCAAATATATTTGTAAATCCATTCTACTAGTTGTCTTTTTATTTTGCTTATTTATTTATTTATTTGTTAAGTAGAAGCTTTTTAGTTTGGTGTGGTTCCACACATTTGTCTTTGCTTTTACTGTAAAATAAAAAATAAAATCTTTGCCAAAGTCAATGGCGAGGAATTCCCTGTGTCTCCTAGGATAGACTCTTTTAATTTTGAAATTCACTTATTTGCTTTTGCCTGTGTGGGTCTTCATCACTGAGGCAGGCTTTCTCTAGTTGTGGTACTTGGGCTTCTCTTTGCATTGGCTTCTCTTGTTGCATAATGTGGGTTCCAGGGCTTGTGGGATGCAGCAGTTGTGGTACAAGGGCTTAGCTGCTCTGAAGCATGTGGGATCTTCCCAGACTAGAGATCATCCCTGTCCCTCACATTGGCAGGCAGAGTTTTAACCACTGAACCACCAGGGAATTCCCAAACTAACTCTTCCTAGGAGTCAAAGAGCTGAGCACACTACTTTACCTTGAGTTCTTCATAGCCTTCTAATACCCTTACCACAAACTTAACTGCAATGTCCTCTTAATCACATAGATTATCTATAATTTTAAGTAGAGTTTTTTTTTTTCTATTTTATAGAAGCAACTTTTGAGAAAGAGCTGGGTCCACTCCTTGAGGTATCAGGGGTCATGTGTCTTATTGTGTCCTGTCAAATTATGCAAAAGGGCTTTGTTGCATCCAGGCAAATAAATACAGCAGTAATCTTTTTGGACTTCACAGAACACTATCACAGAGTTGAGGGCACATTCTTCTACTCCACCATCTTGAGATGAAAGCCCACTATGGCAGACTTGAGAGCACTGCAGACATCAGACACCAAGAGCAGAGACTTGAGGGAAAACCAGGCCTGCAATTTCACAGAAGTGCTGGAAGGAAAACCACTGAGCACTTTTCTGGAGTTCCACATCACCACATGAGAGCAGTGACTCCATAGAGACTACGCAAAGCAGACAACGAGGAGGAAAGAACATTCCAGTATCAGGGCCATATAGAATGTGAACAGCCATGTCTCTGAATAACCACATCTTTGGGGATAAGCTTCAAAGAAAGATGTCAGTAGGGTACAACATCTCTGCCCTCAGAGTTTGGGCATCATAGCCCCCCAAAAAGTTCCACAAAACAAAGGGGATACCTCCTTTCCAGGATTCGGTAAACATGTGAGGTTTTGTCTGAAGCATAAAAACACCAGCACAGTACAACACATGAAAGGTGACGGGTCACAGTCCATGGGGTGGCTAAGAGTTGGGCACAACTGAGTGGCTAAACAAAGACGTCTACAGCCTAATCTTTAGAAACTGGACATGTGTTGCCTTATGTGGCAAAAGTCATCTCACACACTAGCAAAGTAATGCTCAAAATTATCGAAGCTAGGCTTCATCAGTATGTAAACCAAGAACTTCCAGATAGTCAAGCTGGATTTAGAAAAAGCTGAGAGACCAGGAGTCAAATTGTCAACATTTCTTGGATCATCAAAAAAGCAAGAGAGTGCCAGAAAAACATCTACTTCTTCTTTATTGACTATGCCAAAGCCTTTGACTGTGTGGATCACAACAAACTGTGGAAAGGTCTTAAAGAGATGGGAATATCAGACCACCTGACCTGCCTCTTGAGAAACCTGTATGCAGGTCAGGAAGCAACAGTTAGAACTGGACATGGAACAACAGACTGGTTCCAAATCGGGAAAGGAGTACACCAAGGCTGTATATTGTCACCCTGCTTATTTAACTTATGTGCAGAGTACATTATGAGAAACACTGGGCTGGAAGAAGCACAAGCTGGAATCAAGATTGCTGGGAGAAATATCAATAACCTCAGATACACAGATGACACCACCCTTAAGGCAGAAAGCAAAGGAGAACTAAAGAGCCTCTTGATGAAAGTGAAAGAGGAGAGTGAAAAGGCTGGCTTAAAACTCAGCATTCAAAAAATGAAGATCATGGCATCTGGTCCCATCACTTCATGGCAAGTAGATGGAGAAACAATGGAAACAGTAACAGACTTTATTTCTTGGGCTCCAAAATCATGGCAGATGGTGACTGCAGCCATGAAGTTAAAAGATGCTTACTCCTTGGAAGAAAAGTTATGACCAACCTAGACAGCCTATTGAAAAGCAAAGACATTACTTTGGTGACAAAGGTCTGTATAGTCAAAGCTATGGTTTTTCCAATAGTCATGTATGGATGTGAGAGCTGGACCATTAAGAAAGCTGAGCACCAAAGAGTTAATGCTTTTGAACTGTGATATTGGAGAAGACTCTTGAGAATCCCTTGAACTGCAAGGAGATCAAACCAGTTAATCATAAAGGAAATCAGTTCTGAATATTCATTGGAAGGACTGATGCTAAAACTGAAACTCCAATACTTCAGCCACCTCATGCAAGGAACTTACTCATTGTAAAAGATCCTGATGCTGGGAAAGATTGAAGGCTGGAGGAGAGGGGATGACAGAAGATGAGATGGTTGGATGGCATCACTGACTCGATGGAGATGAGTTTCAGCAAGCTCTAGGAGTTGGTGATGGACAGGGAAGCCTGGCGAGTTGCAGTCCATGGGGTCGCAAAGAGCTAGACATGACCGAGTGATTGAACTGAACTGACTGATGTGGCAAAAGACTCTGCAATGTGATTCTGGAATTTGAGATGGAGAGATCATCCTGGGTGATCCAGGTGAACTCAGTCTGTCACAACGGCTTTATAAATAGAAGCACAAAGGTAAGAGTCAGAGAAGGAGATGTGGTGATGGAAGCAGAGGTCAGAGAGAAAGACATTTGAAGGGGCAGCACTGTCGGCCTTGAAAATGGAGGAAAGGGCTGTGATAAAAGGAATGTGGGCAGCGTCTAGAAGGTGGAACAGTTAAGGAAACAGACAGTACTTTACAGAATTCAGAAGGAATGCACCCGGCCAACAACTGACTTAGAGCATTTCTGACTTCCAGCACTGAAGATAATACATTCGTCTTAATTTGTGTGTGGTGGCTTGCTACAGCATCAGTAGGAAACTGACACACCAACCATCCTGAATGTAAATGACACTTTCTGCATCAGCCTTACCAATCATGGTCACTCTCATCCTCCTCCATCTGGTCTCCTGGCTCCTCTCTTCTCTGCACTGTCTTTACTGGTAACTGATAATGTTGATGTTCCAAAATCCATTGATCACTTTTTGGCCCTTTTCTTACTTGACTTTTGGGGAGCATTTGGCAAGAAACTTTTCCTCATCTGGGTTTTTTATTAGTTGGGCTCCTTTTCTTCCTTTTCCTTCTATTAATAGTAATGAGATACATTAGGTAACTTCTCACTTGGCTTCCAGTGAGCCCCACCTCCTCAAATTCACACCAAATTCAAATTCAAATGCCCTCTCCTTCAGTGTGTGCTGGAACTAGTGACTATTTCTGATGAATAGATATGTCTTAAGTGATGGGATGTTAGTTCTAAAAGTAGTTCAAGAAGACAGTGACTTCCATGTCTCTTGCCCTCTTGCTTGCTTGCTCTCATGAAGTCAGCTGTCATGAGAGGCACTCTACAGAGAGGCTCATTTGGCAAGGAGTTGATTGAGCCCTTTGGCTAACAGAGAGGAACGGAGGCTCACAGTGTATCACTGGAGGAACTGGATGCTGCCAGCAAACACAGAAGTGACGTTGGAATTAGATCCTCCCCTAGTTAAGCCTTGAAATGAAACCACAGCCCTGAATACAATACCTGAGTTTTTGCCTTGTGAGAGAACGTAAGACAGGTGCACCCAGCTAAGCTGCAACCAGATTCTTATCCCACACAAAACTGTAGGACAATAAATGTTTGCTATTTTTTTTTTAAAGTGACTTTTTCTCTCTTTACGCACCAATTAATCGAAGGGACATCTCATATGTGTGTAGAGAAATAGTTTAAGTAAAAGGCAAAAGCTGGTTAACTCTAGCAATATACCTGCATGTTCTGGTGAACATATATCCCAAGTATCTGCATGTTCTCATTTCAGAATGTCATATGGCTTTAATTTCTTAGCATGATCTTGAATAATCTCTAGGGCTGCACACACAGGAAGTAATTTATAATGATATGGAATTTAGGTCACGTTCATGCACTTCAGTGTTTTTTTAATTGTTAAAGTCTGTTGGTGAAAGAGTAATAATTGTTGCATATTTTTACTTTTCTAGAGATTTTTATCTTTTTTTTGATATATTTCTCCTTACTGTTTACATAATTTATAATTCACAAATTGATGATAGCCAAAATCTTAATGATAGTAACTAAAGCACAGCGTGTAGAAGGCAGGTCCAAAGTAACATGGGGCCCCAGATTTCTAAATTGAAGCATCTATTGGCTCAGCCTTTTAAGAGTTCGATTTTCCTGGACATTTCCCACCCAGTGCAGTTGACTAACCAGCATGGCCATAGATATTTTTCTTATTTCTGTAAAACGATTAATTCACACACAATAAGAGAGCATAACCTATAGAAAGTACTCATTTTATTGTATTTTAACTCATCACTACTGCACCAGTTTTCATATGATTCTTTGACTATTGGTCCTCAAATTCTGTCCTCATTCAGGAAAAATACCAATGGCAACCTGTCCATTTATCTTATCTCTCTGGACAGCTACTTACCTCTCTTTACTTTCTTCATTTGTTTGGGTAGATATCAACTCATTTTTCAAATGAGAAAGTAATTGAGAGACTCACTGACCATTCTACAGCATTAATGGTACAGGGAAAAGTGGAATAGAGCATCTTGAGTTCTGCTTCAAGGGATTTAAAAGTTGTTCTTTTCTAGAAATGTGATCTCTTCATACTGGATTTGTGCTTCATGCTTTCATAAAGCCTTATCTTAGCACTGAATTATAGTCTTCAGGGTTCTGGACCAGCTAGGTCAGCTACACATTATTCCTGGCATTCAACTAATTCACCATCAATTTTATTAACCATGAGCATTTATGCTATAGGATGCAGAAAAACAGAAACAAACAGTCATCAGATACACTGAACCCTCCCTCATCTATTATTATGGCAGTTGATTTATTTGAATAACTGAAATTGACTCGTTTATTACACAGTTATGTTTTTACCTATTCTTCATAAGACCAGCTTTATTGTGGAAGCAGTCTTTCCGTTAAGCAAATGAATATTCTAAATATTATCTTAGACATTAGAATTATAAAGATGACAGACTAAATCATCCTTCAAGAAGTTCAGCTCAAAGAAAAAGATGTGCAAAGACTAAATGTATTTCCACATGGTAAGAAAATTAACAGAAGCAGGCCCAGGGAATTACAGGAGACCAGAACTGTGTAATGTACTTTAGTAAGGGAAGTTATATATGGCATCCTTGAAATATGGAGCCTGAGTTTATTCTTCAGGGTTGTGTAGGATTTGTTCAGGAAGAACAAAGGAGAAGCAGCCGGCCTGGCAGCATGAGAAAGGCATGGACAGAAACTAGGTTGGGGGCTAATTATAAATAGGTAATGTAAACCAGGCAGTAAAGCTCAGGAGCTACAGCAGACAAAGCCAGGGAGACAATGACACCTTGCTTCTTGGCACAACTGCAGATGCAGTAATTCTCTCTGGAGTTTTCTCTGACCCTCTAACCTGCCTGAAGAGCTCCTAACTCATACATTCTTTCCAAAGAAGGTTTTCCACATTACAGGGCTCTTACAACAGGAGGTTTCTGGGTCTTTTATTCTTCAGAGGAATGTGGTCCCCCCAACCCCAGCCCAGGAGTGTGGCTCTACTTAGGGGGCTTCCCTGGTGACTCAGTGGCAAAGAATCCACCTGCTATCACAGGAGACATGGGGTCGATCCCTGGGTCAGGAAGATTCCTTGGAGAAGGAAATGGTGACCCACACCAGTATTCTTGCCTGAGAAATCCCATTAGTAGAGAAGCCTGGCGGGCTACAGTTCATGGGGATTACAAAAGAGTCGGTAAGGACTTATTGACTAAACAGTAACAACAACAAGACCTAATTCTTCCACCTAAACCTAATCAAACTGTTCCTATTATTAACTGTTCCTGTGGTAACTGGCCCAACTCTACCCTGAATCCAATAAGATGTTATTTCCAACTCTGAAAGATTCAGTTGTGAAAAAAATGTACATATATACAACCTGTGCCCGCATGCCCACACATTTTATCCCTTCTCCTTCTCATGGTTGGACATTCCACAGAAATTTGGTTGCACAGACCATCACTGGAGTGTTATCAATTTTGTCGAGAAATAGAAACAACCTGAGGAGAATGAGCACACATACACATACACACAACACAGAGTCAACCATCCATCAGTGCGGTTCAATTCAGTCACTCAGTCGTGTCCAACTCTTTGCGACCCCATAGACTGCAGCACTCCAGGCCTCCCTGTCCATCACCAACTCCCAGAGTCCACCCAAACCCATGTCCATCGAGTCGGTGATGCCATCCAACCATCTCATCCTCTCTAACCCCCTTCTCCTCCCGCCTTCAATCTTTCCCAGCATCAGAGTCTTTCCCAATGAGTCAATTCTTCATCTCAAGTGGTCAAAGTATTGGAGTTTCAGCTTCAGCATCAGTCCTTCCAATGAATATTCGGGACTGATCTTCTTTAGGATGGACTGGTTGGATCTCCTTGCAATCCAAGGGACTCTCAAGAGTCTTCTCCAACACCATAGTTCAAAACATCAATTCTTTGGCACTCAGATTTCTTTATAGTCCAACTCTCACATCCATACACAACTACTGGCAAAACCACAGCCTTGACTAGACGGACCTTTGTCACCAAAGTAATGTCTCTGCTTTTTAATATGCTGTCTAGGTTGGTCATAACTTTTCTTCCAAGGAGCTAGCCTCTTTTAATTTCATGGCTGCAGTCACCATCTGCAGTGGTTTGGGAGCCAAAGAAAACAAAGTCTGTCACTGTTTCCACTGTTTCCCCACCATCCATCCATACATATATGTGTGTGTGTGTGTGTGTGTGTGTGTGTGTGTGTGTGTGTGTGTGTGTATAAACACACATTCATAGATTACAATAAACTTACATTTATAAACTCATAAATATAGGCTCATAAACTTATTTAATAAAACTTAAATCAAGTTTTCCATTATTGTATAAACATGAAAACTATTCATGATGTATATTTAGTTGAACAAGTTACGCTGCAAAAATTGCTTTCTCCTAATTTTGCTTCTAAAATGTTTCACACACACACTTACATACACCCAGAGCCAAAGAGTAGAAGGTAGAAGACTGTATCTCAAATTTTTACAAGGGTTTTATAAAAAACTTTATTAGCAGTATTTTTGTTTTCTTTTCTCTTTACACTTTTCTTATACTTCACAACTTTTTATGATGAATATACATTTATTTGCCTTAATTTTCAAAAATAGTATAAACCTGCAGAAAACTCTAGGGGATAATCTAGTTAACAGCCTGATAACCTTACGGATGTTATCAAGGATGCATCAGGTGAATTACTTGCTCATGGGTTTCAAAAGAAGCATTTTAGAGTCCAAGATCTTTCACTTCAAGGCCAGTTGCCCTTCTACATTCTGTTCCTTCCCCTTCCATCATAAAAATCATATTCTTTTATCAGAACTTTTCTCCCTCTTCATTCTCTTAGGGAAGCTCTATGTAGAAGAAGAAGCTTACATTACCATATGTAAAATAGGTAGCCAAGGGGAATTTGCTGTATGGCTCAGGAAACTCAAATAGGGGCTCTGTATCAACCTAGAGGGGTGGGATGGGGAGGGAGATGGGAGGGAGGTTCTAAATGGAGGGGATATATGTATATCTATGCCTGATTCATGCTGAGGTTGACAGAAAACAACAAAATTCTGTAAAGCAATTATCCTTCAATAAAAAGTAAATTAATTAAAAAAAGTAAAAGAAACTGCTTCAAAATCACCCTCTGGTCATAGATGAGTATCTTCATGCATTTTTATGGCAGAATAATTAGTTCAAGTCTCCTTCTCTTCTTAAGCCAAAGTTCCAAGGTGCTGCAGAGATTTGCCTAGAATTTAGATATTAAAACACAACAGATGAACTATAAACAAATCAATATATAAATAAAGTTATTTTAGACTTTTTAAAAATGTTACTGGGTTTATAAGAGGGTGGTATCAATACAAATAAAATGGAAGGCACTTAGAAATGTTCAATTGGCCCCCACTTTAAAAGGTATGTGTATACTAATATCATAAATTGAAATAGAGTTAATAACTACAGTGATATTTTTGCCATTTAACACTGAAGCCAATAGCAATTTCGTTTGGCTTTATATTGGAGACCAATACATTCTTGGATCATTTTCCTAAGATTTAGCTGCTTTGGGCTATAAACTCTGGAACTCAATATAAGTCCTGGAAATGCACTGCCAGACGAGAGGAGACCTGCCACAAAAGGTCTTCAGAGTTGGGATCTTTGTTGTCTTTGAATTCAGGTAGATGGACGCCTTCAGTCTCAGTGTTCTTTGTTTGAAGACTCTGTTTTTGCTGCCAGTGTCCAATCTTGCCACCATTTCACCATTCTTAGCTGGGGGCCAGCCCCTTTCTTTCTTAGCACTTTCTCTGTTCTAACATTGCTTCCTTAAATCACTTTGTCCCTCTCTATTCACCAATTACCTAAACTTTAGGACTCAAAGGAATGGAGACCATCTAGCCCAAGTTCCCCAGTGTATCTGCAGCTGAGCTCTCTTTGATAAACACACCTGGAGTCCTATTTTTCAACCTGGAAATTCTGCCAGGATGCCCAACCTCCCTTTAGGAAAGATGTTCTTTTTTATGACTACTAGAATTCAGGGATTATTTTTTTCTTTCTGTTACAGGATTTCTTCCAAACCGATCTCAGAAATTTTGATATACACTCGCCCTCCAAAATGGTATGCTGCTAATGCTCATTGAGAATCACTAATGTAGTACTCTAATCTTATGTATTTTAAAAAATTGCCCAACGTTAGTACTTTGTCCAAGATTAAATGACTACTTATGAAGGGTACAGCTTTTTTTTATTCCCACTTTGGACCTCTGAAATAGAGCTGCATCCAGAACTCAGGCCTCTTTGCTTCTAGCTCAATTTCTCCATGCATCCCTTGAATACTGCTTCCAACTTTTAAATTCCAATCACCCCCCAAAGCTGCAATCCCAGTAAGGAGACCATCAAATAGTAACTCCAGAAGTCAATTTAGTCCCTATAATGGGTTTCAAATAGAAATGCTAATAATATAAAATTCCCCTGTGACTGGAAGACATTAGGATTATCCCCTCTTAGCACCTGCTGTGTCCAGTTCACCTGTAACTAAATGCCATTAAGATCAGCGCTTATTCACTGAACACCTCTTGTGTTGGTTAGTTTCTGAAAATATAGGAGTTAGCTTTAAAGCATTATTTGAAAAAGATTTTCCAACCTCTACTGATTTATTTTTTGACAAAGAAAATAAAGACATTTTTTCTCTCTCTACTTTCCAAACTCTGGTAACACTGGTGGACACAGTAGTCTATAGTAGGTCAAGCAGTGAAACAGCTCTATTTAGTCTCAGCTCCGGCCTGTCCTCTTATTCATAAAATGAAGGAGCTTAGGAAACTCATCGCAAAGGTCCTTATGAACCCTAATGTTCCATGATGCTCTTTAATCCAAATTCAACAAGGTCAAATTCATTCTTTTGGGAATTAATCATCTTGTAAAATGTTGTCAGGGAGCCAGTATGTTAAGAAAACAATATGCCCTTTGATCTAAACTCTTGCCATTTTCCTGAAATAAGTCCCTATTACCCATGATTATAAAATGACTCATGAAAACTATGTTTGTATAGAGAGTCAATACATAATACCTACACACGGAGTAAATCTTTCATTCATGTGAAGAGCATGTTGCATAGGTGTGATATAAGGTACTCAGCTCTTTCTAGAGGAGATTCCACTCTATCCTGAGTCTTCTCATTTAGCCAAAGTTTACCAAGGGAATGTCTTGCAGTCAAGCTCATTTTACAGATGAATAAAAAGAGAAACTTTCACCCAGGCTCCCATGAGGGCTAAGGATTCTAGTTGACACAACTGTCTGTATAGTACTTAATTTCCCCACCACCTCCACACTAGCCAGTTCATTTTCACTAACGAAGATGACATATTGAGTGAAGATCATGATCCATATGGTGAACCAGAGTCTCTTTTCAAAATGACTATTTCGTATCATGCTATTTACCTTCACAAAATTGAAGAGAGATAGAACATCTTGACATCCATTTAAATGAAAAAATACGGTCCCTAACTGTAGCAGGTGGCCTTTAAGATAGAGACCACAGATTTTCGCTCCCTGGTATGCATACACTTGTGTAACCCCCACCCCTTGTGTGTGAGTTGGACCTCTTGACTCACTCACAGAGGGGACACAGGGAGATAGAAGCTACAGCCGTTCCGCAACCTAACTTTGGAACTGGCATTCTGTCGTAGGTTACAGAAAGGCTGTGGCTTCTGGCTTCCTGTGTCCCCTCTCTCCTCTGCCTCTCTTTCTCCTTCTGTCCTGAAGCCCTTTTTCCTGGGAAGCAGGCAATCATTGTGTCAGTGACCCGACGGTGAGGCCAGTGTGTCAAGGGGCTGATATCTCCAGCCAACACTAGCGAGGACCTCTGCCCTGCTCACAGCTGTGTGAGTGATCTTGCAAGTAGATTCTCCTCAGGTTGGGTCTCGACTTGACAGTAGCCCCAGAGAACATCTTGGCTGTTGCCTGCGAGAGACTCTGAGCCAGAAGCACTGAGATAAGTTGTAACTGGATTTCTGCCCCATGGCAGAAAGATAACAAAACACTTTCAGGATGCTAATTTGGCGGTCAATTGTTAAGCATCATAACTAAATCTCTACCGCAGTCATAGGTGTGACCACGCAATTTGACAGGGAATGGCTTGATCTAGGAGTCCCCTTGGTCTAAGAGGGACTCTTACTGCCTGCTCTCAGACTTTTCATCTTCTTCCTGGCAACAGTGGAGCTTCACGAATGGTTCATGCTGTCCCAGTGTATCCCTTCCATCAGAGCATCCTGGCACCATCTGCCAGCGGGTAGATGGCCAGCTCATTGTCAGCTATGATAACAGAAATCCCATCTCAAGTATTTTCACTTCCTCAAATTCATGTTCAAGCAGAGCTTCTGAAATTCTTTTCTGGCAAGTGTTTCTCCTACCACTTCTTTAGTCAAATAATCACATTTTCAAACCCTTTGCCCTGGGATATGCCATGCGTGCCAGCTAGCTTGCTTCTCTGGAGCCAGTGCTTGCCTAACAGCTGAAGTATTTGCCTGGTTCCTTTAGTTTGTTCCTGGCTTATTACACAGTATCCACATTAAAAAAAGAAAAAAAAAAAAAGTACAGCTTATTTTGCCATTGGTCAGCATTTCAAGAACAAAGAAATACCACTTTTCTTGTAAAATTTTTACAGAAGAAAAAGAAAGTGATAAAATTATTTTGGGGGAATGCAAAACCACGCAGACCAAGGAGAGGCAAACTTCACTTGTTTAGGGCAAAGTCCAAATTAAAAAAAAAAAAAAACAGAATTTGGGCTCTGGAAGAGTTTAAAGAAATATTTGACCATTTTATGAGGATGATGAGTGGGCCTCAGCTATCTAAACTACTGAAATCATCTTCTGGAAAGAAGAGCTTGTATTACAGTGCCCAGTAAGCCACTACATTCATTTGTATATTTATAAATGACTTACAGTCATCTATTCTTATGTATGGACAGGTACCAGAAGTAAAAACTTTTAAGAGTAGAATTTTTAAGACTCATTTTTTAAGATTGAGGCTTTGGACTCAGAAGCACAGGGAAAAACAACCTCCCTGCAGTGAAGATGTGACTTTTAACGATGAAAAATTACAGGGAGAGAAGGTTGGAAAACTTCCATGCTCATTCTCCTGACCCAACCTGGGCTGATGTTGACTCAAAATGGTTGCATTCCATATTTGATGCTGTTTGAATTAAAAAAGCATGTTTTGTTCAGTTTATTCTGGCCTAAACTACAGAACACTGCAATACCATGGTAGGATTCAAGCCATGAGAGTAGCTCACACGTCACTGCTGCTGGTGCAGTGATCTGACTTTGACAGCAGGTAAGTTCCTAAGAGGCTGAACTAGACTCGAGAAAAAATCAGGTAGCCCACCCCGAGAGGCACTGACTGGTTAATGCAGGCTCCCCAGGATGTGGATTTGTCTGTACAAGACAGAGATAGTCTTGGGAAAGAATTAGGAACTTAGACAAGTAAAGTTATATATTTGGTGAACTTACCATCTGTAAAATTAGCATAAATTTATACAAATTCTCCAGTCTCTTCCCAGATTCCTAATAATGGATTGTCAGATATCAGATCATTTGTTCTTGCCCATTCTGCCCTCTTTAGTTTGAGGAGAGGCCCTGGGAAAGACTGTATGACAAAAGACAGGCCCCCGTGGCCATACTAGGTAGGTGGCCCTTAATACATTTAGTAGGAAAGGAAGTAAGTCAAAAATGGATCATACATTCAGCTATTCTTACTGTCAATCTTTCTTCTGGTGTATTATAGGTTCTTAGGAAGGAGAGTCGTTTACAATCCTCTATCAAATAAATTTTGATGTAAATGACTAGCTGGAATGAAATCAGCCTGATGGGCCAGACTCTGAACTACTAGGGGATGGAAAGGTGTATCTTAGCTCTGCTTCGTGCAGTGTGCCATTCTGGGATTCCTAACATCAATGCTGACATATAAAAGTGATAATCTTGAATAATTTTCTAATTTATTTTATTATTTTGGCTGCATCATGTGGCATGCAGAATCTTAGTGACACAACAGGTTGTAGTGAAGATTAATATCAAAAGTGCCCGGAGAGCCGAAAAGCTATTCAATTATGAAAATGAAATTTGCTCAGTTGTGTTGGACTCTTTGCTACTCCACATTATTATTGTTCTTTTGTTGCTGTTGCTTGAAAAATGATCATTTTACAATGATCTGTGAGGTAACAACACCCCTCTCCATTAATGTTTAAGAGTGACCTACATGAGTAACAATAAGACAAGGGTGGATTGGTGCTTCTAATTCTTACCTATTACAGAGACTTCCCATTTACTTCTATTTTCAGAGTCAATTTGATTTATATCCAGGCACATTTGCTTGGATATAAATCTGTGGCTCAGAAATGCTCTTGCAACAATCCACTCTCACAAGTATCCTGCATCTCTTTCTTGATGCCTAATAGAAATCCCCAGCAATGTCTTTCATTCCCCAGTAAGCATTATGCTTCAAAGCTATTGCCCCAGAAGCTATTGCAAGATGAGATCATACAATGACCTAAATCCACCTGAAATCAGGAAGGGCTCATGGGCTAATGGCTACTGCTTCCTGAGAGGGGGCACCAGCAGCGTGTGTTGGGGGTGCAGGAAGAACAGGATGCCAGGGGCCCAAAGGGTCACTCTTGGGCAGAAGTAAGGATCCGGTCAGGCTGATGGAAAACTTGTGGCTATCCTACCCAAGAATGTCAAGCTTTAGTGAAACCAGAATTTGACATCAGATGTTCTCTTAGAGGTACTAACATGTTTCCATTTCAACATTTAAGACGGAAAAGAAGACAAATTCCAAGTATGGTCTATTCAGTTTTGTGACTGTAAAGTAAATCTGATCCAGAAGACTTATAACTAAGATTATGACCATGCAGAATTTTTCAGCAAATACTAAAGGACCATAAAAGTATATATTAAATTCAGGGAGGTAAAATTTGTCCAGTAAAAATAGACTTTTTTCCCCCCAGTTGGCTCAGTATTTAACAATCCGGAAGATCGGATAGGTTCAGAAGATCTTCACTTGTAAACACAGTCAAACTGGATTCAAGTAGGGGAGGAATCATTTACTTTTGTACTGCACGGAGCCCTAGGAGTTAACTGTAGTAGGAAAGACAATGGAGGTTTGAGATAAATCGTCCCCTGGCCAGAGACAGAGATTTAGACCCAAGATTGCAACTAACTTTCCGTCAAATCCTGCATGATGGAAACTTTTGAGTGAAGACATGAACAAAGGCCACAGGACTGCGACAACCCCTTTCCACCTGTGAAAGCACGTCTGCTCCCGTTCCTGTTAATTTGGGGTGGTTGCCCAGGCTGCGACTGTGGGACACAGCCATGGGAGGATTAGATCTGAGCTGCCAGGCAGACCAGGTAGTTTCCTCTTTAACAGCTTGAGGCCCAGGAATCATTTCCTATTGGAAGCAAAGCTCTTCCGGGAGGAACCAAATCTTTGGTCTCCCAGGAGGTCCCAGCATCTCTCGTCCCTTGTCCTGGGATGTTAGGAGTTTTTGTTGTTTGTGGAAGATCTCCCTTGTGAGTGCGCAGAGCCGCAGCACAGCCTGCTGGGGAGAAAGAGGCTCAATTTTCAGGTCCTTCCTCCACTCCCTTTGAAACAGGACTGGTTTGAAAGGGCCTGAGGATTTACTTCCTGGCTGGGACTTCAAAGCATAGAGGAATGCTTGATGTAGTGCTCCAAGGCCTCCAGGTTTATTTTATTGTTATAAAATAAGGGCAAGTCGGCCACATGTTTATAAACATCCCATGGCAACAAATTCGCCGGTATGAGGGTGTAGCAGGAGGCCACGCCTGCACAGGAGGTGGCAGTGGGGAGTGGGTTTAGCCTCAGGGCTCCAAGCCCAAGCTGGGCGGACTCAGTCCCACGGAGGAAGTGTTTCCGGGGCACCTGCGAGGCGGCACCCTTTCTTCAGTTCTGGAGTACAGTGTATTTGTTTGCTAGGAGAGGGCAGCTGGCTGCTCCACTGTGCGCCGACACATTCTGAGGGTGTGAGACAAACGTGGGATTCAGGGAGTTGGGGAAAGAGGTCAGCGTCACTGTGAATGGAACCAAGGCTCAGACCTTCATTGGCCCACCAAGAGGTCAGATGGCAGGGCAGAATTTGAGGGTGCTGTGTCTGCAGGCCCCAGCCCCCAGAAAGAGCTGGCTCAGTGCATTTGTTTAAAATAAGTGATTCATTTACTATATTTTCTTCGTAAGTAAAGTGGAACACGTTACGTATAATAAGCAGCAGAAGAGGAAAGGGGGAAACAGAAGTAACAGAATAGAAAAGCAAAATAAAATAAAATAAAATAAAAAGGTAAAATAGTGAGAAAATGAGCCAAGGGTGGTCTTGGTTTAAGTACCCTGAGCATGGCTTCAAGCAGGGCTTCAAGTACACTTGATATTTGAGGCCAGACCCTCCAGGAAAAGGGAAGTCAGGGGAGTGTGAAGAGGGAGGGCACTGGGCTGAGATGGAGTCCAGCCTCAGCCAGATCCCTGGGAGCACTGCAGCATGCCCTGAACGGAGGAAGGAGGACCAGGTCTTTACACTCCAGGTCACTCAGTCATAAGTGGAACTTCCTGGGTGGCGGCGGGGCAAAGAGGTCACTTCAGGCTGATGATTCCTGCTGGGGACAGTTCTCTGGAGGAGGCCAGCCAATACTCTCCAGTTCTCTGGGGAGCAGCTGGCAGAAGGGTATACAAGCCAGGAAAGAGATCTGGGAGGATGCCAAGAGCATCCTCTCCTGGGCCTTAGTGGGGACGCGCAGAGGTTATTCACATTGACAGGAAGAGCCTATTCATCTCTCATTCTTTTTATTCATCCCTGTGTGAGATGGATTTCAAAACATGGGTCCCTTGGAAGACTGTATCTGAATTTCCCAAAGAGCTTTTTTGAAAAATACAGATCCCCAAGCCCTGTCCTCACGTATTGTGGTTCATTCAGGACATTTGGGATGGAATTGGGCAGTCTGCATTAAAAAAATTCCCCTTCCCTGGGAATTCTGCCTCTTAAGTATATACCCAGAGAAAACGCCCCACGTTGTCACAGGGAGATAGGCTTAAAAAGCTTGTTGAAGCACTACTTGTGATAGTGAGAAATGAAACACCCAGAGTCCACTCATGGGGAAAGAGTGAAATGAATTATGATGCAGTCATTCTATAGAGTACCATGTGCTGTGTGCTAAGTTGCTGTAGTTGTGTCCAACTCTTTGTGACCCCATGGACTGTAGCCCACCAGGCTTATCCATGCATGGGAATTCTCTAGGCAAGAATACTGGGGTGGGTTGCCATTTCCTCCTCCCTAGAATACTTCACATTAGTTAATATGAGTAAGGTATTTCAATGTAGAGCCACGCTGATAAATATAGAAAACCTAAAGTGGAATGAAAACAGCAAGATGTAGCACAATGAACAATACAGTGAATGTAGATAAAGTTTTTAAATATAGACATGAAACATTATGTATTCACATATATATGTATATATGTAAAATACTTCCACTATTTCTATACAATTGTATTTAATTTTTTTAAATACCTTTAAAAGACTAACAAAATGCAAATAATCATCACCTGAAATGTAGTATTATCAGATATGGTTTTCTTTGTTTTTACTTGCATAGGATAGTCCTTTTCCCCATTACTGTTCTCTCCTAAACTTGCTTTGTCTTGTGTGTGTGTGTGTGTGTGTGTGTGTGTGTGTGTGTGTGTATACCTATATGTAGAGTTTATCAGCTATCTCTACTTTTCCATCTCCTCAACTGGGATGTTTTACATTATTCTTAAGTATTCTATTCCATCCCATTCCATTTTATTTTATTTTATTTTTGGCCACAGTGCATGGCATGCAGGGCCTCAGTTCCCTGATTAGGGATCAAACTTGTACCCTCTGAAGTGGAAGCATAGGGTTAAGACCTGGACCCCAGGCAAGTCCTGATTTTCTGTAAGTTCTTCTCCCCTACCCAAACTTCCTAGAAAAGTCTCTTGGGTGAATAACATGTTTTGTGATGATCAGCAAGTTTGTGGGATCACAGACCTGTGGCCGAGGACACACTGCAGAATTCACTCTGACCTAAAGTTTAGTCTCAAGAGAACTAGGTTAATTCAACTGATTAGTTGAGTTTTAAATTTGATACTTTGTAATCAAACAGCTTCAGCTAAAAAGCAAATCAAGCAAATTAAAACACTCTCTTTCACACACACACACACACACACACACACACACACACATACACCTGTAATCAAGAGTTGAGTCATCTTGGGCCCTATTTTAACATTCTCAGATTAGATGAGCAGATGCACGCCCTCCTCTGTCCCACATTCTAAAGTTAATCTTCTCAGTAAGTGGATCCAGCAGTGGAATGAAAGTGATTCTCACTGAGCCAGAAATGACACTGGGTTGAAGTGTTTACACTGAGTCATTTAGAATGGATTATTTAAAGGGGAAAAAAGCATTGTATACAGTCCACCTGTATTGGAAGGACTTAAGGAGAAGTAAAGAAACACAAAATCACAACAAAACAACAACAGAAAAAAAAAAGTTTATACAGAACACCTCAAAAAGGAGATTGTTCTGCTCAATGTTATGTGTGAGCTTGGATGGGAGGGGAGTTTGAGGGAGAATGGGTACATGTATATGCATGCCTGAGTCCCTTTGCTGTTCATCTGAAACTGTCACAACATTGCTAATTGGCTATTGCTGTTTAGTTGCTAAATTGTGTCTGATTCTTTCGCGATCCCATGGACTGTAGCCTGCCAGGCTTCTCTGTCCAAGGGATTTCCCAGGCAAGAATACTGGAGTGGGTTGCCATTTCCTTCTCCAAAGGACCTTCCCCTCCCAGGGATCGAACCTGCAGCTCCTGCTTTGGCAGGTGGATTCCTTACCACTGAGCCACCAGTGAAGTCCAGTCAGCTGTACTCCAATATAAAATAAAAAGTTTTTTTTTAAAGGAAATTTCCAGTGAATCTTATGAGTTTCCCACAATACACAGCAAAGATGATTCTGGGTTTGTAACTTGCTGGAGATAAAATTCAAAGAATATAAATGCAACCACTTCTCCAACTACTACTCGTTTTTTTTCACATAAAAGAAAACTTTTTTTCATATATAAGTCTTATCAGCTTCTATAGCACAATTAAATGCCTCAGTTTAACTAACAGAAAATCAGATATAAGCATGCAATTAATAATGGGCTCTTTGCTTTTTTATTTTGATATGCAAGGGAGAAACCAGTGGGGTCAAGTCCTAAATTTGATGGGATGTTTCTGTTAAACATTTTCTTTAATGAAAAAAAAGTTAGCAATGCCTGCTGTTTAAAAATTGTATTGTTTTCATTGTTGAGTTGGTCTCACAGTTTACAGCACCATATAAGAGTAACCAGGCACAGAGCCCAACTTCTCTTCTAGAAAATAAATGTTAGAATCAGGTGAAGTAAAATTTAGGTCAACAGTCTTCAGCCAGCAACATACAGGCCTGTATTATTTTTTACTCTATTGGGAAGCCAAAGGGAAAAAATAAACTAGAGAAGGAAGAGGATGAAAGAGAAAGTTGGTGGAGTGTTGATTACTAACCTTTAAACCTCCAAAGACCACTTTGTTATTTCCAAAGCCCCAGCATCAACATGAATCCTAGGTTTTAAAATAAACAAAAAAAAATCTTTTGCTATTAATTTTTCTATTTTTATTATTTCAAAAAAGACACACATAAATCCCAGTCAGGGCTTATAATCAAAATGAGATGAGATGATAAAATCTCAACCCAAAGCAAAGAAACTTTATTGAATTGTCTTCAACCACATCACAGACAAATGTGTGATTCCCTTTAGTTTTTTCTGCTTGTTTGTTTCGTTTAGTGTTTTTTTTTTTTAACTTGAAAACTTTAGGAAGAAGCAGCATCTGTCTTGAGGGCCTCAAGAGTACAAAGCAGGGACTTCCCTGGTGGTCTGGTGGCTAAGACTCCGTGCTCCCACTGCAGGTGGTCTGGGTTCGACCCCTGGTCAGGGGACCAAGATCCCACAGGCTGCGTTTAAGACCTGGAATGGCCAAATAAATAAAAGTTTTTTGTTTTTGTTTTTAAAGAAGTACAAGGTAAACGAATACCAGGAGGAATGAGTGTAAGGAACCAAAAGCCAAAGGCGTGTGAGCCCTAACTTTGTATCCATCAAGGTTGACTGCATATGCTCACACTGCAGAAAGATCAACAGACAGACAAACAGATTGGGATAGCAAAGGGTCTAGCAAGAGAGGAAATCAAGAGAAGTGGAATAAGGAACAAGGGAGCTCAGGAGGAAGAATCCTTTGTCATAGACATTTCTAGGACCACTGATGACCCCAGTATGAGAGTTTACCTGCCTTCAATTGTAGCAGTGCTTACCCTAGGTACATGTACCTTAACTTATTAATAATTCGTTTCAGACATTTCTTCCTTAAACTTTATTTTCAGTACATTGTTTAGACTTCTTCCTATTCTGGAGTGGATTGCCATTTCCTTCTCCAGGGGATCTTCCTGACCCAGGGGTGGAACTCATTTCTCCTGCATTGCAGGCAGATTCTTTATTGCTGAGCCACCAGGGAAACCCATTCAAACAGAAGGCCAACATTATAAGACATCGTATAACTAAGAGTCTGATGCATATGAAAGTCACCTATCAGTCGTGTCTACCATTTTCCAAAGACCCTGAATTGTGTGAAATACCTAAAACAGCATCCTTCAAAGTATATGGTCCTCTGATTTACCCTAACTATAGTGATAATTCAAAGTCTACTTGATCTCTCTCAAGATGTTCTAGTTTCCATAATATAAAGATACAACAAAGGTTATATATCTTCTGGAAATGGTTGGGTTGGTATTAAACATGTTTCTCTACTGCCTGACTTCTCCAGGTCTTTAAGAGACCAAATGGAAATGAAAGTACTCAGTTGTGTCCAGCTCTTTGTGACTCCATGGACTGTAGCCCACCAAGATCCTCTGTCCGTGGAATTCTCCAGGCCAGAATACTGGAGTGGGTGCCATTTCCTTCTCCAGGGGATCTTCCTGACCCAGAGATCGAATCCAGGTCTCCCACATTGCAGGCAGACTCTTAACCAACGGAGCCACCAGGGAAGCCCAAGGGTACTGTGAATGTATAAGACTGAACCACAGCATGCGGTGTTTCTCTCACCTCTCTGCACAGAAAGCTGCTGGATTTTGGAGCCTGTCTCAAGACCTGTGTGCCAGAGACTACACTTGAGGAAACACAGATGCAGAACTTAATCAGTAGGTTGAATCATACTTGGAACAGAGGATATGCTTCCCTGATCATATAAACGGAGGCTTTTCTCTTTGAAATGAGACTCCCTTGCCCAATTTGTATAAAAGTTAATGAGGAAGGATGCTTTAAGACAACATTTTCTTGGGCATGTCAAATCCCACTGAATACCTTTGTAGTTGGCAAGGGGTTCCCTCAGTATCTGAATTTGCTTTTCCCTTGAGAGCAATATAGCGTGTGTTGCCAAATGTTACTTAGTAAGAGCTGATGCTGGTGTTCAAGTGGCAGGGGACGTAGGTAAAAACCTATGGCTGATTCATATTGAGATTTGGTAGATACCAACACAATGCAGTAAAGCAATTATCCTTCAATTAGAAATAAATAAATTTTAAGTAATAACATAAATTGAGAAAGAAGAATGAGGAGGATGATTGAAGAAGTAAATACTGAGGCAGAAACATCATTTTTAGCACATGAAACTCCTTGATAAAATAAAAGGAAATTAAAAAATGAAAGAAAAATAAGTTTATGACTTACAGTATTTATTTAGAATTCAGGACCACATGATATTTATTATTTTACCCTACTCTTGATACTTTTGGATTTTTACAGCCACTTATTTCTTCAAATGTAGTTCTAAAGACTCATTTTTAAAAATTGTCACTTTTGCAATCTGCTTTAGTTCAAGTGGAAATAATAGGATATTATGATCACTAGATCATGCACTGTAATAAAAAATTGATTTCTAGTAAAAAAAAATAATAAAGAGCTGATGCTTGACTTCCCTGATGGCCCAATGGTTAAGAATTCACCTGCTAATGCAGGGGACACAGGTTCAACCCCTGGGCCTGGAAGACTTCAACATGCCACGGAGCAGCTAAGCCCAAGAGCCACAGCTGCTGGGCCTGCCTGCTCACAGCAATGAGAAGCACCACATCTCGAGAGCAACCCTGGCTCACCACAGCTAGGCAGAGTCTGCACTCAGCAGCAAAGACTTGGAGTAGTGAAAAATGAGTGAAAATTAACAAAAAAAAATTAAAGAGCTGATGTTATACAGCTAAATTTTCCAACCATTTTTAACTATACAAATGCGTCTTGCCCCAAACAACAATGATAAAGCCAGCAAGCTTCCTTTGAACTTTAAACTGACTTGCATTTCAAAGAGTTCAGGGGTACCTCCCAACCTCAGCATCCCTGAGGTTTGGGCTCTAAATGCACCCAGTGACTCGCTAAAAGCGCCCTCTGACCCAGAGCTCTGTTTCCTTTAGATACTGAAGTCCAATAAAACAGCTTTATAGCCATGGAGGAAATGAACAGGCTGTTGTTCTCAAAGAATGTGAAAGCCTCACCTGTGCCCTGGAGATAGGAGCTTTATGAGTCCCAAGGAACAGGGACAGCCCCGGATGTGCGCTGTCTCCAGAGAAACAAGTTGAGAGGTTTTTCCTGACGAAACCCTGCCACATGTCATTGCAGTGCTTATTTCTTTGGCAGGTTTTATATTCTCTGGTGTCATTCAGCAGTTTCATGAGAGCAAGACAATGGATTGAGAAGCAATAAAAGAAATTCTTCCCGTTCTTTAAGCTATGAGTCATCTGTGCCATCTAAACCTTTGGTCAATGTCTGAATAGAAGAGACAATGTATATTTTGCATGGGCAGGGAGGGGGGCGGTTAGTGTGGGGAGAGTTGTCAGATGAGGTGCTTCTATTAAGTAAAGAAAACTGGGTAGAGGTACATTGACTCTCACGATGTGGTGTGACAGTATTTTCTCTCACCCAGGTTCCAGTGCTGCAGGAGTGAACCATGGATTTGTGACAGTTGTCAATACCAGGTCCTAAGAGCAAGGCATCTGATAGTTTTAAATAAGCCATCCATGCATTATGGCAACTATTTTAGAAACAGGAGTTCACATTTGTTGAGAATCTATTCAGTGCAGACACTGTGCTAAATGCTTTGTGTGTATTCAGTCCTTCACTATGCTTAGTGGCACCTTGCAGTGGGGGCTTTCCAGGTGGCTCAGTGGCAAAGAATCTGCCTGCCAACACTGGTTCGATCCCTGAGTGGGGCAAGTGCCCTAGAGAAGGAAATGGCAACCTACTCCAATATTCTTGCCTGGGAAATCCAATGGACAGAGGAGCCTGGCAGGTCACAAAAGATTAAGACATGACTTAGCAACTAAACAACAACAGCCATGAAGTAGATGTGGAGGACTGTGTAAAACAACTGCAATCTACTGTCCCGTGTATCCTCGTCCTCTTCCAGTGTGACTTGGCCACTTTGCATTGAGAAGTCTATATCCTTGCCTTCTGCATCTAGGCTCACTCCCTTATGGCCCTTTGGTTAGCCAGGCAACTTGGAAGCTGGCTCGTCTAAGGTGGCCCTGACTGGGATGGTTCCTTGCCTCCATGGGGTCTCCCAGCCTTCAGGTGACTAGCTTGGATTATTTACGTGGCTGAACAGCATCTAAGATAAGGGGTAAAAATGCAAGAATTGCAAGATCTTTCTGAGGTCCAGACTCATAGGTGACACAACAACACTTCTGGAGGCTACCAGACAGAGAAAGTCATAATGGCCAACTCAGACGGAAGGCATAATTGAATCCAGGAATCAGATTTAGAGTTTTGTTCTTTGGTCAACATGCTCAGAAAATCATGGTAACCACCCAACGGGGCTATTTCCTAATCCCCGTCTGCTAGGAGTGCCCCTGTGTTTGCTCATTATGGAGTTGAGGGCTTATTACACTTCCCTACTTAGGGGCCATTGGGAATTCCCAGAGCAACTTCTCAGAAGCCATACTTGCTCATGAATTAAGAAGGAAAGGCCTGCAGTGTCTAAAATAGTTATAAAATGTCTGTGTGATTCCAGTGGGGTCTGCTTTTTTTTTTCTCCCTTCCTCTCCCACCCCCCGCAACTCTGCCGTATTTTATTTTATGGCCACTGCAAGCTTACGCTGGAACAGCAGGTTGAAATGCTTTTCCAGCACTTTGACTGCCACCATGAAAACAAAGTGCTTTCTGGCATTGGGTAGACACAATGTCTGAAAATTATTATAGTCAATCTTTGCCTGTGATTCAATGAAGCTCCCCAATTTCACAGCAAGCACTGTAGCAGACTTCCCAATTCACAGCCCAGCATACATGTAAGATTCCTTGGAGTATCTTTAAGATCTTGGATCATATAAAACAGTTCCCTCCCATAAAAGCACACACAAATTTACCATTGTTGAGTGTTTTTTAAGTAGAATCAGGAACGAATCTGTGACCTTGTGGCCCTGAGGTGGGAACACTATCTATAAAGTTGCCCAGACACTTTGCCTGTCAGTAGGATGTTTTCATTGAACATGGGTATTAAAAAAGAAGGAGCCAGGGTAGGCCAACATTTCTTACATGCCACAGCTCACTTTATACATTTTAAACCTTGTTAACATTTTCTAACAAGAAAGTTAGGAACTTGGAGCTATAAAAATAGGAATGCCTTGCTAACTAAATAAATATATGTGTGAACCCTGGGTTCTGCTCCCTGGTCTGGACTGGCTTGTGATCATGCAAAAGGACAAAGAAAAAAAGGAAAAAGAAGCCTAGCTTTGGCTTGTAAAAATCTCTAATAAGTCCTTGGAGTTTCCTTTCCCTTGCATGTTTCTCAGCGTTTCTGTTGATTTCATCCTTTGCAGAATTCAAATTCACAGGAGTAATTTACCTATTCACTAACAACTAAATATTTTGAGAATTCTAAAGCATTTAGATTTGCCCTTGAAAAATCAGCAAAATCACACTGAGAATGTGAAACAGCAGGGAGAAGTGAGGCCTGGCCAAAGACAAGGTTTTCACTTTTGGAAAAAGAATCACTTGGGACTTCCTTCTCTCTTAGCGCTTTTCATCAACTTCTATCTGTATATATTATTTTGGGCTTATAAACCATTTCCTCTTTTCTGTTTCCTGCTTCCCAGTCTAGACTCTGTCACTTCCTTTCAGTAAACAGCTTTGTTGCAGGCAGCTAATGCCATTATTGCTTTATTTAGAGTAAATGAACTCATGGGTCTTCACTGAGAAGCTGAAGCACTTGTGGCTCCCTCTGTTTCTCTGTCTCTGTTAATCCACTCATTTTGAAGGTTCAAAGACATGTAAACTAACAATATATTGAAGGTAGTAAGCTAGAGAACAAGAAAGAAATTTGTAGTGAAATCAGGGGCAGTTTAAGCAAATACATCTTTGGCAGAAGATTACTGTGTTAACTATTAATTGATCTGCTAATGAAAGTTAATTTTACTCTGTTTAAAGTCTGTTTCCAACCTAACTTCTCTGAGTTGGCCTTAAAAAAAAAAAAAAAAAAAGGAGCCTGGTCCACGGTAGACCATAATGAAAGCTGAGAGCTTAAGAATTGATGCTTTTGAATTGTGGTGTTGAAGAAAACTCTTGAAATTCCTTGGACTGAAAGGAGACCCAACCACTCTATCCTAAAGGAAATCAGTCCTGAATATTCATTGGAAGGACTGATGCTGAACCTGAAACTCCAATCCTGTGGCCACCTGATGCTAAGAACTGACTCATTGGAAAAGAGCCTGATGCTGGGAAAGATTGAGGGCAGGAGGATAAGGGGCCGACATAGGATAAGATAGTTGGATGGCATCACCAACTCAGTGAACAGGAGTTTGAGTAAACTCCAGGAGTTGGTGATGGACAGGAAGCCTGGTGTGCTGCAGTCCATGGGGTCACAAAGAGTCAGACATGACTGAACAATTGAACTGAACTGAACTGAACTGAACTGAACTGAACTGACGGCACTACCAGAATTCAGGGATGTTAAACATTGTCAAAGTCTTTAATTCACAGATGCCTGCATGCACATTATGTAGACAAGGCAGCTGACGCCTATCACCTTAGCAGGGAGGCACCACCCTCTGCATTCTGTAGATGAGGAGACAAGCTCAGAGCTGTCAGAACTGACCTCCCCAAGGCCACACAGTTAAGAAGCCTCTATGCTGATATTTGAATGCAGGCTGTCCTTGCCTTCTGACCTCCTCAGGCACCTCAGGTGAGAGAATATTGCCTGGTCTGTCTTCCTCAGTCCACACAGAATGTCTCAGGAGTCCACCATCTAAGCACCTAGACCCCATAAATCCATCGTCTCCTCTTTTCCTCTCAACAGCTTTGCCATCTGCTCAAAGCAGCTAGCTCCTGTTCTCTTACCCACGGGCATCATCTTTATCTTCACCTCCCATCCCCTGCCTGAGAGGAGTCCCTTCCCAAGTAGGGCCAGCCTTCAGCCTTTGCCTGTGCTTCACTCTCAAGAATCCTCTCCCCTCTACTGTGCTTTCAGAAACAAAATCCTATCTCCCTCCAAGGCTTGTTCTGCTTTCTCTCCTACTCCAGCCCCTATTGCCAAGGATTGTCTTGAGGTGATGTAAGGCTGTATTCCAGCCACTGGTCCTCTTCCCATATGGAAATCCTGGTACGGAGGCCTCACCATCTACCAGCAGCTACTCCTGCCTTCTGGACAGCGTCTCCAGGTTTGAATTTCTTTACTGGTGGAACAGGGAAGGGCCAACAAGAGATCTTCTGTCTCAAAGAGGAGCTCTGGCATCCCTTGCTTTGTTGCTTGAAGGTCTTCAGTTTACACTTAGTACCCAAGTCCTGCTTCTTATGTTGTATGTAGCCTGAGGTGAATTTCTGTGTGGATCTGGAACAACTTCCCAAGGTGCCCTGTTGTTCTTGAGGCAGTGGGTGGCTGCCTCCTTTCACTTCTGAATGTGTAAAGCAAAGAGTTATGGAGACTTGTGAAAACTTGCAATTAGTCTCAGGAAGAAATGCCTGAACCTTAGGGGAGTGCTCTATGGCTGTGTGGCCTGAGGCCATGGTTTCTCAATGAAGAGATTTTTCCGTTTCTGAGGGAACTGGAGTGTATGCAATTCATCACAGGATGTTTCTCAGGATAAAGAGAGCAAGGGAAGCAGAGGAGGCAGAAGAAGGAACTAGGATGTGGTCTCAGCTAAAATCTAGTCTCCATCTGATCCTTTGGGGAGCTCTGGAGCTGGGGTTACACTCAAACTGGTCTTACTTGGAGACAAGGACCTGGCTTTTGGTTATGCCCAACAGTTATATATTAGCTGCAAGATGCCCCAGGTTGATGAAATAAACATCTAGGGAAGCTGGCACTTGTGCTCAAGAGCAATCCTTCAGAAAATGGTGGTGGACAAAAAGAGCACTTAGAATTAAACACTTACAGAAACTAGAGTTTGGATGCACTAGTTAGGTAGAGTGGATATCATGGTAACCGAGAATGTTCACTGCACAGTTCACAAGAACTTAGCCATCCTTTCCCATGAGGAGTCCTTCAGAGATTGGAGCCTTGGTTCATTCCTAGAAAACCCCCAATTTAGCTCTAGTAAGCCTGAGAAGTACTCATCCAGGCTGGATGAAGCACAGGCTTCCCAGGAGAAATATTAATAACCTCAGATATTCTGATGACACCACCCTTCTGGCAGAAGGCAAAGGGAAACTGAAGAGCCTCTTGATGAAAATGAGAGAGTGAAAAAGCTGGGTTAAACTCAACATTCAGAAAACTAAGATCATGGCATCCATTCCCATCACTTCATGGCAAATAGCTGGGGAAACAATGGAAACAGTGGCCGAATTTATTTTTCAGGGGCTCCAAAATCACTGCAGATGGTGATTGCAGCCATGAAATTAAAAGATGCTTGCTCCTAGGAAGAAAAGTTATGAACAATCTAGACAGCATATTAAAAAGCAGAGACATTACTTTGCCAACAAAGTCCATCTAGTTAAGGCTATGGTTTTTTCAGTAGTCATGTAAGCATGTGAGAGTTGAACTATAAAGAAAGCTGAGAGCTGAAGAATTGATGCTTTTGAAGTGTGGTGTTGGAGAAGACTCTTGAGAGTCCCTTGGACTGCAAGGAGATCCAACCAGTCCATCCTAAATGAAATCAGGCCTGAATATTCATTGGAAGGACTGATGCGGAAGCTGAAACTCCAATCTTTTGAGCACCTGATGCAAAGAGCTGACTCACTTGAAAAAACCCTAATGCTGGGAAAGGTTGGAGGCAAAAGGAGAAGGGGATGAAAGAGGATGAGATAGTTGGATGGCATCATGGACTTGATGGACATAAGTCTGAGTAAGCTCCAGGAGTTGATGATGGCATGCTGCAGTCCATGGGGTCACAAAGAGTCAGACTTGACTGAGCGACTGAACCGAGAATAAGCTTGAGTTATATGGTTTATTTGTCATGGAGTGTCTGCATTCCATATTGGATTGCTTACAACAAGTCTGTCTTCTCCAGAAAACACATTTAATAGGTAGATATTTAATTAAAATATTGGAATGGAGAAGAAAAATAAATTAGTATACAACGACTCTCTACGATATTTGACTCAAATTGGGCCAAATGCTAAGAAAATATATTAAATGCTGTTTATGACTCAGTAGTTGATCTAATTGTGAAAGGAAATCACAGAACTTTAGAACAGAAAGGGGTCTTTGTTGTTGTTGTTCAGTCGCTAAATCATGTCTGTCTCTGCATCCCCATGGACTGCAGCATGCCAGGCTCCTCTGTCCTCCACTATCTCCCAAAGTTGGCTCAGATTCATGTCCATTGAGTTAGTGATGCCATCCAACCATCTTATCCTGTCACCCGCTTCTCCTCCTGCTCTCGATATTTCTTAGCACCAGGGTCTTTTCCAATGAGTTGGCTCTTTGCAAAGAGTTTCAGCTCCAGCAACAGTCTTTCCAGTGAATAATCGGGGCTGATTTCCTGTAAGAGTGACTGGCTGGATCTCCTTGCAGTCCAAAGGACTCTCAAGAATCTTCTCCAGTACCACAGTTTGAAAGCATCAATTCAGAGCTCAGTCTTCTTTATGGTCCAATTCTCACATGCATACATGATTACTGGAAAAACAGCTTTGTCTACACAGATTTTGTCAGCAAAGTGTTGCCTCTGCTTTTTAATATGCTGTCTAGGTTTGACAAAGCTTTCCTTTCACGGAGCAAGTGTCTTTAATTTCATGGCTGCAGTCACCACTGGCAGTGATTTTGGAGCCCAAGTAAAGAAAATCTGTCACTGCTTCCACTTTTTCCCCTTCTATTTGCCATGATGTGATAGGACCAGATGCCATGATCTTAGTTTTTTTAATGTTGAGTTTCAAGCCAGGTATTTTGCTCTCTTCTCTCACCTTCACTGAGAGACTGTTTTAGTTCCTCTTCATTGTTCTGCCGTTGGAGTGGTATCATCTGCATATCTGAAATTACTGATATTTCTCCTGGCAATCTTGATTCAAGCTTGTGATTCATCCAGCCTGGCATTTCACATGATGTACTCTGCATGTAAGTTAAACAAACAGGGTGACAATATACCGCCTTGTACTCCTTTCCCAGCTTGGAACCGGTCCTTTGTTCCATATCTGCTTCTGACTGTTGCTTCTTGACCCGCATACAGGTTTCTCAGAAGATAGGTAAGGTGGTCTATTCTAACCCTCTCATTTTACAGATAAGAAAACCAGGACCCACAGAGGTCAAGGTCTTATGAACTGTGGTTTTGTGTGTCTTCCTTCCTCTGTGATGGTAAGTGTACTAATGAGCAGACCAAATAGCATTGTTTGGTTCACTTACACACATTTGAAAGAGCCCTTGCATCTGGAAGGCCCATCAGATGGGAATTGATCCCCCTGAGGTGGTGGTAACTTGACTAAGAATTTTGCTATGATCAAAGCATCCTTGGAGCCATTAGCTCTGAAGAGCAATACCCTGTTTAAATCAGTGGAAGACTTTTTAACAGTGCTCCAAGTTCCCATATCAGATTCTACTCTTCTAAATCTCACCTTGGCTGTGACCTCAGCATTCTCATGTGTAAAATGAAGCCACTGATGCCCACCCTCACAGAATGACAGAGTGGCTCTGAGGTTCCCATAAATAGCAGAAATATATAGTCCTGTAAATCTAAGAGGATGATTCAGTGTCCTCATTTATTTTGAGTCTTCATTTTACTTATTGACAAACAAGTTCAGAGCAATTAAGAGAATTCTCTAGGGTTACAAGGTTAGACATAATCTCTGATGTAATCAGGTCCCTTCAGCCTGGCTTTTTGAAACAAGCAGAATTATATAAAACTTAAGATATAAAGTCAAAATCACATACAGCCAATCCCCACTGGAAAAGTCTTAAATTTACAGAGTACCTGACTCCATGTTTTCACTTTGATAGACCCCATGGAATTGATTCCAACAAAGTTAGCTGCAGATCCATCTCCCACTTTGCTTATGATGAAAAGTTTGCTTGGACTTTCTCACCAGGCTCTGGAATATTATTCTGTAAGTCAAAAGTGTCTTAGAGTCTAATGCTAGGTGACTTCAACACTAAAGATAAACTCCATGCTCTATCCCAAGTAGCATTATACCAGGCAAGACTGAAAGTCACACTAAGCTCATGTCCCCACCAAACCTTGGACAGGTCCCTTCCATGCCATTTATATCCAGCCATCAGACTTGGCAGGCTCTCCCCAACTCAAAGGTATCATTACTATTTGGTTATTTCTTCAAGGAAAATAAGAAAGGCTGAAGACCAGCATGCCTTCTCATGATAAATCACAATCATTACCTTATTGCACCATGTGGCTAATTGATATTATTCTATTCTTTGTAAATGGTGGTTTGATGAATAGATGAATGAATGAGAGTTTATAGAAGAACCAACCCTATCTTCTAAGAGAGCTGCCTTGTAGTTGAGGGAATCTGTTCAATATTAGATCATCGTCCAATGCAGATTTAAGGTCAAGCCAACATGGAGTGGGTCTTTAATATTTACAAACATGCTGTCTCCAAGGTATGGTTTTAATAACTTGCTCCTGCCAGAAAATAAATCGAAGGTCTTTACTCAATATATCTTAACAGGAGCCAAAGTCATTCTATTCCCTCAAACAATCCCTGATTCAACATACCATGTTTAAATCAAGTGAGAATCTGAAATATACATTATTTCTGCCTGTTTTCTATGTTCCTTCTTAGAAATGTTGAAAGAAATAGGATATAAGCTATGATTTACCAAATTTACTTAATTTACATTTGATCCTAATTAAGATCTTGGGATTAGATGCAAACAGAATGCAAATATATTCAGTGAAATCAAGTCTTTGGGGAACAAAACTTCCTGCCCCAAAATGTGTCTCTATAGCTTGAGGATTAGTTTGGACTGATTGTTTTTAAGAAACAAAAGATTCAGAAAGAGCTTTTACCTCCTTTCCTTAACTCCACTCTACCCTTTGCGACATGCCTTTGAACAACTCCTGTTAACAAGCATAGTCTATGTCCCCACCCCTGGCATCTGGGCTGGCCTCATGACTTGTTCTGACCAATATAAAGTAGTAAAGTGATGGGCTTTGAGCCCAGGCCTCCCCAGGCCTTGCATGTCTTGCTCTTCCAAAAAATTCCTTCCTCATGAACAAGCCTGGGCTAGCCTTCTAGAGAGTGAGAGACCACATGGAGGAGAAGTTACCTTAGTCAAGACCACTTAAAACCCGTGACCCTTGTATACATTCGACCATCCATTCAAGATCAGCAGAGCTGCCTGCTGCTTCTACAGCTGACCACAAATGCATCAGTGAGCTCAGTCAAGACCAGAAGAACCAGCCAGGTGACCTAGAGCCATGGAAACAGCAATATGTATTTATTGATTTTTAAGACATTGAGTTTTGGGTTGCTTTGTCATGCAGCAGGAATTATTGACACAGGTAACATAATTGAAACATGGAGTGTAAGATAGGTTTATTGTATGAGAAAAGTTCTTGATGGCTACAGTTTGGGTACTGGAGATTGAACCTGAGAACAGTGTAGGCATTTCACTGCAGAAGAGATGAAATGGGTCCATAATAGCTGAAAGAAGCATTACATTTTTCTATGCAGCTATAAATTATAATCTGGCTACCAATGCCAGAAAGTTTGAGGAAGATAGATGTTGGATAAAATCTTCCTGGTAGTTCAAACTGTACAGAAAAGGGCAAGGTGCTTTGGAAATGTGAGGAGTTTATTGTCAGTAGGAGTTCAGTGAATCTCAACTACAGAGTGACATCTCCACAGAGATGTATGCACTCTGGGATATGTGAATCATCACTGCTAAGGTTTGAAGTAATTAAAAAAAAAAGTTCAACCCAAACTTGCTTAAACAAATAATACCCAAGATCTCTCAATCTTGATCTCTCTGAGTCTGTCTATCTCTCTTTTGTGTTGGTTGATTTTCAGATGAGCCTAAACACAACATTTTTCTGAAATATGTTTCCTGCAAAAAGTCCCAGAATTGAGATCATATTGTCCTGAATTGGGTCACACAGCCATCCCTAAAATAAAAATCCACTCCAGTGGTGGGGCTAGTTTGCCTCCAGAAAAGATGAAGTAGGGAAAACTCAGTAATTCAGCCTCATCCAAATTATATGGGAAGAGAGTGGGGTGAGGTGCTCCCCTAGAGTAAATGTGAGTGTCATTAGCAAAAAACAAAAGTGTATCCTCAACAACAACAAAAAAGAACATGTCCCGTCCTGGATGTGTTTAGACTGAAGGATTTTATGATCCTCTCTAACATTTGCTCTGGCTGTTTTTCACAGGGAGAATGAAGTCAGTCTGAAGGATGTGGACTCACAGATTCAGGGAATTCCGCCTTCTTGAGGTAATTAGGTTCAACACAGCTCAACTCGACAAGTCCTCCCTGAGTGCCTAACCTTGTGGAGGTGCTGGGTGAGGCCCTTTGGGTGCCCCAGCACATAAGCCCCAAATGGTACTTCCCCTCTTGTTGGGCCACTACCTGAAGATGCTGTAATAGGTGTGTGAACCTCCTGTTTTTCTCCTGCATCCTAGCTTCCTCCATGCCTTCTCTTGTTTGATTCTGATCTCAAGTGCAGCTGACTGAGTGGATCATATGCTTTATTTCCTGGTATGTGATCATCATTGTCCCATATCTTTACTATTGAATTTGTTTATTCTCTTTCCTATTCTCTATCCTCATTCCCTTCATTCCTGAAGCAACATGACTATATTTAATAAGTAGCTTTTGGTTTATATGTGTTTTTGGAAAAAGTATTTTTATCTATTGCATTTAAATTTCCTTAATTTGTATACGCTGTGATTTGTTTACATATTTATATGTAATACATGTGTTTATTACATTATATACCACATATATAAATTACTATACGGCCCCTCCCTGTTCTAGATTTTCAATTCACCCAAATTTATCTGTTTATATAAAGTTCGGTAACTTCTCACTGCTGCAGGTACTTTTTCATCCTATAATTTTTTCAGGAGCCCTAAATGTTAATATTCTTTAAAGAAGTGACTCACCATTGTATATAAATGACTGACACCCAGTCCTGAAACAAATCTCCACAAGAGACTGCCCTGCACACCCAGTACAGGACATGGAGTGAGGGAAAGGCAGACGCGAGGGCCATCAACTCCCCCTCACCACTATCCTCCATGGAATAGCACCTCTGAGATTCTAGGAAGAGCTGGCTTACCTACTGACCTTGACAATGAGAAACAGACCACCTGTTTTTTTCAGAGACAGGGAAACAAACCACAAATCATATAGAGCAGGAGTCAGAGCTCCAGTTCCCAAACAAGCAGCACATATCAGGGCAAGTCCACTTAAATGAAACTGAAGTGGTCCTGCCAAAGTTTTCCAAAGGGTTTTATCTTTCACGCCTTCCTGAACCTCATCAATATGTGTAAGATCTCCCTTTGAATGACAGGAATGAAGAGGAAAAAAAAAAAAACTTTGAAAAAGAATATTGTTTCCAAGGCTTGTCTCCTAAGCCAAAAACAAACAAACAAAAAAATATAATGTCTCAATAACTAGGAGCTATTAAAATACTTATATAGGAGAACCAGCCATGCACCAAGTCTTCAAAAAGAAGTCCGTGGCACCTCTGGTTAGAAATAATTATAAGGAATTCATCATAATTTTGTCTTACAGAGTTGCTCTCCACTGAATCCTGGTTTTGAAGGAGATCAGGTTACCTTGCTACGATGGTATTCTAAATGTTGATATATATTTTATGGAAAGTATGTACTTACCATACATGTGAGCATATTCTATTGCTAGGCTGCACTTTCTGTAGGCTTATTTATTAGGTTATACACTATGCTGGATTGAATTTCTGACTCTAATTCTCCATCTTTCCCTGTACTCACTTCCTTTCTGTGGCCTCACTTTAGGTAGAGTGACTCCCTCCCCACCCTTGATCTGGGGCAGAGTGATCATGTGACTTGTGTTGGCCAATGGAATGTGGGTAGAGATAACAGTGTAACAATTCTGAATCTAGGTCTTAATGAGCTGTGCTCAGTTTCCCACACTTTTGCCATCTCCAGGAGGAACTTCCCCAGGGCAATTCTCTGAGCTCCAGAAGAAACACATAGAGCAGATCAGAGCCCAGCCCTGAGTGAGAAGCTAAGTGAAACCAGACCTTTCCTTCAAGGCAGAGCCGAAACTGAACCCACAAAAGGTCCACAGACCCCCAGCCAACCCACAAATGCTGGTGAGAATAAATGAATAAATGACTGAAATGTCATGAATTTGATATTGCTTGCAACATCGTCATCAGTGCTTGAAGTGTCGTGGTCTGTTTTCTGACATGTTGAAAAATCTCATCTGAATATAGTTATCATCCTTCTCTATTACAACATTCATGCTGTAGTCAGGAATGTCCCCCTATTTCCATGTATTTTATTTTTTAATATTTATTTTCATATAGTTACTTATTTGGCTGCCAGGTCTTAGTTATGGCATGTGGTATCTTTGATCTTAGTTGCAGTATGTGGGATTTAGTTTCCCATGCAGGAATGGAACCTTGTGCTCTGCCCTGGGAGCTCAGTCTTAGTCACTGAACCACCAAGGATGCCCCCATTTATTTTTAAGTATACACTGCTGATCCCAGAGTGTGGCAGAACTGCTCTCAAGAGATTCTACAAGACAGATCACCTTCCAAAACATTTTTTTCTTCAGTTCTTTTGACTATATTAGTGTAGGACAACAGTATGACTACAATAATTTTGCTGTTATCAGTAGGAAATGAAACCATTTTTCATTGTTTCTTTTAAATATTATTTATTGAAGATATAGAAAGAAATGAAGAATAATGGACCCAATGACTGCCAACTTGTCTTGGAGATGTTATTATTCCTCACAGAGGAGAGTGGTGAAGGATGAGATGACAATGGTTCAGGCTTTGGGTCACAGCAGTACCCATAAATCTTCATAAAGGCCATCTCTGATAGGAAAGTACTCTTTCTCTGGTGAGGTCTATCTGATGGCATTTCCCTGTCCTGTGAGTAGGTGATGCTGGCCAACCATCTCATCTTCTGCTGTCCCCTTTTCCTTTTGCTTTCAATCTTTCCCAGCATGATGGTCTTTTCCAAAGAGTCAGCTCTTCACATTAGGCAGCCAAAATATTTGAACTTCAGCTTCAGCAACAGTTCTTCCAATGAATATTCAGGGTTGATTTCCTGTAGTATTGACTGGTTTGAGCCAAACCAGTCCAGGGGACTCTCAAGAGTCTTATCCAGCACCACTGAGCTCTGGAGAAGTAAGCATATGCCTATGGCAGGGACTTTTATAAATTTGGGGAATGTATGTATAGCTGAGATGAACACAGATAAGTGTTTTTGTTCTTAGGAAGCTTCATTTTACTCATGGGAAGTGAAGTGAAGTTCGCTAAGTTGCATCCGACTCTTTGCAACCCCATGGACTATAGCCTAGCAGGCTCCTCCGTCCATGAGATTCTCCAGGCAAGAGTACTGGAGTGGGTTGCCATTTCCTTCCCTTCTCATGGGAAGTGAACTATAAAGAACTGAAATTCGGTACAACAGTTTCAGAGAGAGCTAAGTATAATAAAGTAAACAGAATAGGGTAGTGGAGTAGAAAGTTACTTGGGTAAACTATGAGGTGGTCAGAGAAGACCTTTTGAAAGAAGACTAGACCTGAAATATCCAAAGGAACCAAGTAGAGTAAGATCTGGAGGGAGGGTGTCCCAGGCAGCAGAAGAGCCAGCATGAGACTCTGAAATCAGAAACACAGTTAGGGATCTTGAGGACTAAAATGGTCAATGTATAATGAGCATAGCAAAAAAGGGAAGAGAAATATAAGATGAGACCAAATATTTAGGAACTTCCCTGGTGGTCCAGCAGTTAACACTCCACACTTCCACTGCAAGGTGCATGGGTTTGATCCATGGTCAGCTACCTAAAAATGCACACAGCATGAGGCGTGGCCAAAATAAAAGAAAAAGAAAAATTCAGCCAAGGGCCATACAATAAGGTCTTCAAAGCAGGAGTAAAAAATTTGTGCTGTATTCTAATGTCAATGGGTATAGCATTGGCAGTTTTCAAGTATGGAAGTGACACAATCTGATCTGGACATGACCTAGATTTTAGGAACCATCACTCTAGTGGCCATAAGAACAATGGATGATAGGGAATAATACTAGAAATAGGGAGATCAAATAGAAAACTATTTCAGGTTTCTTGGGACAGAGGGTGACATCCAAGAGAGTATGAAGTAGTCAGATCATAATTTTGGAGGCAGAGACAACAGGATGTATGTAGACAGGAAGTAGGTAGAGAAGCAGACAGAGAAATCTAATGATACCCCTGAGTTCATGGCCTGAGATACTGAATAGATCATTTTGTTGTAACTAATAAGAGAAATACAGAGAGTAGAGCAGGTCCTGTGGGGAAATCAGAATCTGTCTATCTGTATGTTATTTTTGAAATGCTGGTTAGACATTTACAACTTAACCATGACAATTATAGGGAAAATTGGACTCAGGAGATTAATATGGGGAAATAAATCATCTGCAATTCTAGTACTAAGAGCTTCTCTCAGAGATGTAATTATGCTTTTAATCATCTCTTCTAAATTCTATCAGACAAATTATTTGCCACAATCAAGATATTCATATAATAAGACTCTGAAAATCATCTCATGACATGTAAGTACAAAATGAAACATGGCCATAGACTATTCATTCTTAAGGCAGGTCCTATTGAATTTGCTTTAAAATACTAGTTTGGTGACTTAAACATTTTTCATCCATGAAGTAAATGATGGAGCAAGCATGGAGAAACAGCAGTTAAGGATCTGGTCCCTAAATAACCAGCCACCTCTTTCCACTGTTCTCACATACACAGCACAAATTTCAACCCAAGATTTCCACTTTTATAGTGAATTTCTTCCAGTGACTTTATTTGAATAAAGCCATATGAATTTTGAATAAAATCATATGAATTTTAAATAACTTGGCATCCCCTGCCCTCAAACTCATGCTTTTGCCTGGAATGCTTTCTTTTACATCTCATCGTGTGCAGTACTTGGCTTAAGTAGACTCTATACTTCTCTCTCTCTCTCTCTCTCTCTTTTCATTTTTACTTTTTTGGTATTTTTAGCCAATTCTGTATCTTGAGCTAAGATGTCTCTGACGATTCTAAGAACTGAAATAACCCTGGGTTCAGAAGTCTCATGTCAGCTTGAAGATGAAAAGTTAATGAAAGCAAATCTGTCATTAGTTTGAAAAGCTATGGCAAACAGATCTGTCATTTTTTCCAATACAGATGTCCAGGATAAGCTTCCATGTCACATGTTTTATGGTATAGAGCCAAAAATTACCCTAAAATTCCTAATATGATGATGAAATCAGAAACACCATAATCCCTGAGCCGTATGAGAGGCATGCCCTAAAAACCATCTGTTTTTAAAAAATATCTTGAGGAGAATATGGATTTCATTTGTGTGCACATCATGTTGAGCAGAGATCTTGTTACTCTCCAAGGAAACTGATCATGTAACATATACTTGGCTGACAAACAGTAAGAAGTGACCAAGGGATTAATATACAGCAGAAATGGCTAAAGATCACCTCCCCCCAAAACACGCTATCCTTTCCTTAATGTAAGTTGTACTAGGAAGTGGCTGTATAGCCTGGGACTACATTTCCCAGCTTCCCTTGGAGTTAGTGAAGAGTCATGTGATGGTGTTCTAGGTAATGAGATGTTAATAGCAATGAACGTCATCTTCATAGGACTGAAGAGTAAAAATTGTGTGTGTGCTTTTCCATGATTTTCCTCCCTTCTGACTAGCTGAAATGGGAATATTTCACAGGAAAATCTGGGAAGTCAGATGTTGAAGATGGCAGAGCATCCATTATCCTCGATCCCTAAATTTCCACAAAGATAAATGTCACCTGAAGTACTGTTTACCTGCCCAGTACTCCTGTCTGGCAAGAAAAAAAAAAATCTGTAATAACACTTTATGTTACTTATTAGCATCTATTCTAATTAGTACAGAATGGCAATTGTGGAAGTCACTGAAGATGAAGATCACCACTAATATCTCCAAAACTAATCAGAATTTTGTTCTAATTTTTTTCTTTTCACTTTCAATAGCGTTATACTTTTGAGAATATCCAATGCTTGAAAAAATGCTATGCAAGATAAAGGCTACTTTACACAGGATTGCATGAACTCCGATATTACCAAATCACTTAGCAGCTGCAAAAACTATTAGGCTATTGGCAGTTGACAACTCTTCCTCTGCCTAATCAGCATCAATAACTCCTTTCTTAAAGATAACATCTTGGGACTTCCCTGATAGTCCAGTGGTTAAGAATCTACCTGCCAATACAGGGCACACAGGTTGGATCCCTGGTCCAGGAAGATCCCACATGCCACGGAACAACTAAGCCTGTGTGCTGCAGCTGCTGAGCTGGACTGCCCATGCGCCACAATCGTTGGACCCGGGTGTTGCAACTATTGAAGCCCACACACCTAAAGTCCATGCTCTGCAGCAAGAGAAGCCAACATGATGAGAATCTCAGGCACTGCAATGAAGAATGGCCCCTGCTCACTGCAACTAGAGAAAGCCCGTGCACAGCAATGAAGAACAAGCATAGCCAAAAGTAAATAAATAATAGCATTTTGATTTTCCTTGGAGGAACTACAGTTCTCCTACTGCACACATTCTTAGTGGGAATGCTAATCTTGACTCCATTTTTTCTTGGTGAAGGGTTGACTAGACTCTTTGTATCTGGCTCTCTAATAGAATGTCAAACAGAATGTAAGAGGAATTAAAAATGGTCATTACCAGTTCACTTGAACACCTGAACTCTGAAAATCAGTATTTCCTGCTTTCTAGATCCCCAGAGTTAGCCTCAGTCCCTGAGTTTTTTCTGGTGTTCCCTTTCACTATTTAAACTTCTGAATTTCCTTTTAATACATTACTTTTATTTATATTTTGCTATTACCATATATATGTTATTTATTGCTGAAAAATAAATTACCTACACACACACACACACACACACACACACACACACACACACACACATTATCTCACGCAGTTTCTGTGGGTGAAGGATTCAGGAGAGGCTTAGCTGGGTGATCCTGACTCAGGGTCTCTCTCCTGAGATTGCAGTTACAGGTTGGCCACACCAGCAATCAACTGAAAGCTTGACCAGAGGAGTGTCTACTTCCCAAGTAGCTCACTCAAATGGTTGACAAGTTGGTGCTGGCTGTTGGTAGGAGGTCTCAGTTCTGTTCCTCCTGGGCTCTCCTGAGTGTCCGCATGGCATGATAGCACCCTTTTCCCAGAGGAAGTATCCAAGATGCCAGGATAGAGCCGAAATGCCTTTTTGTTACCTAGCCTCAGGAGTTATCTGAGACCTAACCTCACATTATCATTTATGTCATATTCTATTAGTTATGTGGGCTTCCCAGGTGGTGCAGTGGTAAAGAATCTGCCTTCCAAGACAGGACACATAGGATACACAGGTTCAGTCTCTAGGTAGGGAAGATCTCCTGGAGTAGGAAATGGCAACCCATTTCAGTATTCATGCTGGGAAATTTCATGGACAGAGGTGCCTAGAGGGCTACAGTCCTGGGGCTGCAAAGAGTCAAGACACAACTGATCAACTGAGCACACATGCTCATGCATGCGCACACTCATTGGTTACTTAATGTCAGCCTTGGTTCACTGTGCGAGAGCTGTCTACAATGTTGTGAACATCAGGAGACAAAGATGACTGGGGGACATCTTAGAGCCTGCCAAGCACATGGGCTAGTTTCTGTTTCTTGCAGCTACAAAATCCTAGTTGATATGTCTTAATAAGTGGAAAAAGTGCAGGCTGTTTCCATTTGTCCTTAAGAAGAAGTCTAAGATGTAGAAAAATTTAACTTCTGAGAGAAATGTTCCAAAGAAAAGTTCCAAGAATTTGACAGTACTCTTTGCACTATATATATATATATATATATTTAATTAGGTTCTATATTCCCAACTTACATTCAACTTTGATTATGATGATTATAAAATTTTCTATTGTGATGATATCCGCAAATCCAGGGAATCTTTAATAATAGCACTCTACAAGCTTCAACAATGTAGAGACTAGCCCCAAAACCACATTCTTTAATCCATGGTATGTGTCCAGAGTAATTTCCTAATCTGTCACATTTCCAAAAGATTATCTTCTTAGATGAGTATTTGCAGTAATCCTTTGAGAGATATCAACATACCAATGTGAGTTGTTTTTCTTCTGTTAGTCATAGTATAAGATTAAAATTATTCCATTGAGTAAATCAGAATCAAAGAGAACTGGGTCCTATAATCCAACTTCCTTTTTTTACAGATGAAGAAACTGGTGCCCATAAAGATTATGTAAGGTTCCTGCAGCCACATATTCAATGCAAGAGCCAGAAGTTGAATACAAGTTTCTGAATGCAAGAGGCAGAATTTAAAGTCATACCAACATTTTCCTATTGTATAAGTTTAAGCTGTGTTGTTTGACTGGTAGCTTAGAAGTCAGTCTAATCACTCCATTTGATATTTGATTGACAAATAAGAGCATGTTATACTTCCTTATGAACTTTATCAGAAGTAATAACAATAAATATATGAAAAAATTATATCATGTAATTACTTAATCCCTCTTTACACAGGAAATGGAGATTTGATGAGCCAGGTTTTTTTTTTTAATTTTTCAATTAAAAGCAAGGAATAATTAGATGTTTTAAAGATGATTTATGAGGTATACAAACTAACTGTACAGTTCCCTTAGTGAATTACAAAACTAATGGACGTTTAACTGGCATGTCACCTTTATCTCACCCAGAAACTTTCGGTAGTTTTCAGCTTCTCCAAGTTATGTACTTGGAGAATGTGTGTGAGTGAGGTGCGGGGCTCTGGTTTGGAGTCAGGCAGAAATCTCAGGAGGCAAATTGTCAAGAGAATAAGACAGAGAAAAGTGTTTTATTTCTTCCTACTGAGTTCAGTAAATGATCTTGATGTTTGTCATTTCCTCTCGGGGTTTCAGGATAAGTGAAGTTCTGACTACTTTCCCTAAGAACTCTTGAAACAGTCATAATGAGGCATACAGCTCAGAGTCTTTGCCACACCCCTCACCATTGAAATTCTACGTCTTGGGATTTCAAGTACAGCTTGAGTTGAAGGCAAATGAGAGAAGGCTTTCTCAATTCAGAACATTTGATGGCCTTATAATCCCTTGATGTTTTGGGGTGGTGTGCTCTCAGTGTCTTGTAGGAGGCTCAGTAGCATCCCTGGCTTCTACTCAGTACATGCCAGCCCACTCCTTTTCCAACAATGACACACACAAATGTCTCCAGACACTAACGAAGTCCTCTGAGAGAAAAACCCAGCAAGATTGAAAATTACTGACTTATGGGAATGTTCTGGGTCATAGAGAGGGAATCTGGACAAAAATAAAACACAGATTTATGTTTCTGTATATTGTCACTCTGCTTACATAACATATGCAGAGTACATCATGTGGAATGCCAGGCTGGATGAATCACAAGCTGGAATCAAGATTGTCAGGAGAAATATCAATAACCTCAGATATACAGATGACACCACCCTTATGGAAGAAAGTGAAGAGGAACTAAAGAGTCTCTTGATGAAAGTGAAAGAGGAGAGGGGGAAAGCTGGCTTAAAACTCAACATTCAAAAAATAAAGAAAATGGTATCTGGTCCCATCACTTCATGGCAAATAGATAGGGAAACAGTTACAGACCTTATTTTCTTGGGCTCCAAAATCACTGAAGATAGTGACTGCAGCCATGAAATTAAAAGACTCTTGCTCCTTGGAAGAAAAGCTATGATATACCTAGGTAACGTATTAAAAAGCAGAGACATTACTTTGCCAACAAAGATCTGTATAGTCTAAGTTATGGTTTTTATAGTAGTTATGTATGGATGTGAGAGTTGGACCATAAAGAAGGCTGAGCACCAAAGAATTGATGCTTTTGAACTATGCTATTGGAGAAGACTCTTGAGAGTCCCTTGGACTACAAGGAGATCAAGACAGTCAACCCCAAAGGAAATCAACCTGAATATTCACTGGAGGGACTGATGCTGAGGCTGAAGCTCCCAGAATTTGGCCACCTGATGGGAAGAGGCAATTCATTGGAAAAGACATTCATAATGGGAAAGATTGAAGGCAGGAAGAGAATGGGGTGACAGAGGACGAGATGGTTGGATGACATCGTTGACTAAATGGAGGAATTTGAGCAAGCTCTGGGAGTTGGTGATGGACAGGGAAGCCTGGTGTGCTGCAGTCCATAGGGTCACAAAGAGTCAGACATGACTGAGTAACTGAACAACAGTAACAAAATGTTTCTAGATGCAGACAGCATTATAGATGCTCTTAATTCCTTTTCATCAAATATTGGTACATGTCATGTCCCAGGCCCCATGCTAGTCACAATGCCCAAAGTTTAGAGTCAGTAACTTTGCATAAGTTTCTCCTAGTTAATGGTTGTGCTGTCTGTCACTCAGGCTATGGTTGAATTAGTTTGGTGTGTTTACCCCTAGAATTTTTCAGAGATGTTCAAATGCTGGAAACTGAGGTAAGTCAAAATGATAGCAATCAAGGACTTAAATTAGTGACACCACCACCAGAAGACAGCACTCAAATTTGCAAACAAAAGAAAATCACCTGCATCCTTAATTAGTGCTGATTCTCTCCTTGACTTCTAGAGAATTTTGTGAAAAGTAAGTGAAGCTTCTCTAAAGCTGGAGTGAAATTTTTGTTCTGATAAATGATGGTGTTTGCCTTGCCAACCCAAGAACATGGCTCAGTGGGTGGAGATGAAGTTCCATCAGAATAACTACAGGGCGATCAGAAAGATAAATGAAAACAGGAATGGGACTGTTCTAGTCCTAGATCTGCTTGACCCTGAAGTCACGAACTTGCTAACAACTGAATTGAGGGCATTTCTAAAAGGCTCATCTTCCAGAGAGCCCCATGGTAATTTGAAGGCAGGTTTCCCATCCAGGCTTATGATGTCGATTTAGGAAAATTGAATTGGAGTCATCAATCACTCCATAAATTTTAACTAAACAATATACTCCTATTTTAAATATTTATGGTCTCTGCCCCTCTGGGCTTCAGAACTTCAGAAGTGAATTTTTGGAGGCATTCAGAAACTTGAAAAAGCAAAAGCATGCACTTAAAACCTCTTTTTAAACCACTGACTCACCCTCTAGCTAGAGCAAAGAAATCCTAACAAATCAAATTGAAACTCAGCAAGAAAAATGTACTTAAGGAGCATTACAGAGAAGCAAGGAAATCAACATGAAAACAGCACCAAAAAATGCAAAGCCAGATCAGATCTTTCTGTATGAAACAAGGAAATTCAGGTGCAACATACACCCCCCAAACTTTAGGATGAAATGTGTAAATGGGGAAGGTGATCTAGCACAAAGAGTATGGACTTTGGAGTCACAGTTGTGTCCAAATTTCAGTTCTGTCATTAATTAGCTTTGAGACCTTGGGCAAATTACTCAATCCTTTAAGTCTTGGTTCTCCCAACTGTAAACTCAAGTTCTAAGTCACCTTTTAAGGGTGTTTTAATGATTGAATGTGGTTATATATTTAGAGTATTTTTTTCTAGCATCTATACTTCTTCCATCATAGCAACAAATTTAATTTTCATTTCCTTCTGTTCAATTCAGTTGCTCAGGCATGTCCAACTCTTTGCGACCCCTTGGACTGCAGCACACCAGGCTTCCCTGTCCATCACCAACTCCCAGAGTTTACCCAAACTCTTGTCCACTGAGTTGGTGATGCCATCCAACCATCTCATCCTCTGTCATCCCCTTCTCTTCCTGCCTTCAATCTTTTCCAGCATCAGAGTCTTTTCAACTGAATCAGTTCCTTGCCTCAACTGACCAAAGGATTGGAGTTTCAGTTTCAACATCAGTCCCTCCAGTGAACATTCAGGACTGATTTTCTTTAGGATGCACTATTTTGCTCTCCTTGCTGTCCAAAGGACCCTCAAGAGTCTTCTCCAACACCGCAGTTCAAAAGCATCAATTCTTCAGCACACAGGTTTCTTTTTTTTTTTTTTTTTATTGTTTTTGCCATACATTGTCATGATATCACCATGGGTTTACATATGCTTCCCCTCCGGAACCCCCCTCCCTCCTCCCTTCCCCCCGGGAAATCTCGCTGCACCAGTCCCGAGCATCAATCCTGGGCTGGTGATTGATTAGACACATGACAATTAACATGCTTCAATGCCCTTCTCCCATATCATCCCACCCTTACCCTCATTCACAAAGTCCACGAGTCTATTCTATACATCTGTGTTCCTTTTGTTGTCTCGCATGTTGGGTTCTTGTTACGGTCTTTCTAAATTCCATATATATGCGTTAATATACTGTATTGTTGTTTTTGCTTCTGGCTTACTTCACTCTGGATAATGGGCTCCAGTTTGGTCCATCTGAGTAGGATTGCTTCAAATGAATTTTTTTTTAATGCTGAGTAATATTCCATTGTGTATATGTACCACAGCTTTCTTATCCATTCGTCAGTTGATGGGCATCTAGGTTGCTTCCATGTCTTGGCTATTGTAAACAATGCAGCGATGAACATTGGGGTACACAGGTTTCTTTATAGTCCAACTCTCACATCCATACGTGAGTACTGAAAAAAACAAAGCTTTGACTATACAGATCTACAGCTTTGTCAAACAACAATGCTACATAATCTCAAGAATAGGAACACTGGAATGAGACAATTTCCATTTGAATTTTGAATTTACCACTAACTTTGTGATATAACTTGGTTATATCCTAGCCCTGTACCTCAATTTCCTCACATGTAAAATAGGAAATTACATCTTCTACATTTATAGAATGTGCTGTGGGCTCCAAAAGACAGCTAAAATCAACTGATTAGTAATAACTTTTAATGAATAATAATATGTAAAATTATTGAATCATTATTCTGTACACCTGAAACTAATATAACATTGTAAGACAACTATACCTCAATAAAAAAAATAAATTTATGTCAGAAAAAAGCAAATTATTGGCATGTAAGAGGCTCTCAGCAAACAACATATTATAATAGAAACAGTGATGCTTATAGCTCATTCTTACAGATATATGCATAACATTTTAGTATCTATGTATGTATACATGTATAGTCTATTTGTAGATATCCTCTTAAAATCTGTTGCCAATTTTTTACAAGGGTCTACTGATTAGGATAAAATTGGATATGGTAATCCCTTCATGTCTTCTAACAAAGCCAAAACTTGTCTTGCTTCTGTATTGTTCTAATCTTATCTTTGATAAAAGCTGAGAAATTGAGCCCAAACATAGTTTTTAAATGTTGTATTATTTTTTGTTATTCTGAGTGTTCATTGCTGGGTGGGCTTTTCTCTAGTGGTGGAGAACAGAGGCTACTCTCTAGTTGTGGTCCAAGGGTTTTCATTGTGGTGGCTTCTCTTGTTGAGAATCTCACGCTCCAGGGATGGGTGAGAAGGGTCTCCAGTGGCTGTGATTCCCAAACTCTTGAGCACAGGCTCAATGGCTGTGGTGTGTGGCCTTAGTTGTTTTGCCACTTGGGGGATCCTCCCAGACCAGGGATTGAATCTCTGTCTCCTGCATTGGCAGGTGGATTCTTTACCACTGAGCCATCAGGGAAGCCCCTCAAGGTATTTAACTTTATGTGGTTGCTCTTCTTCAGCATTAGCCCTTCAATGCACTATTTCTGTCACTGGATGCTGTTTTGTGTTACTCACTATTAGCAAGTGAGAATATAGAGTAATTAACAGCTGCGATTCTGTTAAAAAGTTTTATCTTTCAAATACATCTAGAAATGATTTCTGTCTTTTGACTAGTATACAGAAGAGCTCCTATTACCTGTGCACCCCTTCCCCACAAAATACACCCTAAAATTTGACCCAGAAACAAGAAAGACAAGGAGAAAGGCAGATGTTCTGTGCAGGCAGAACTGGTTCTCTGCCTTACATGCTGAATGAAGTGAAGGGCAAGTCGTTGAGCCATGTCTGACTCTTTGGGACCCCATGGACTATACAGTCCATTGAATTCTCCAGGCCAGGGGATCTTCCCAATCCAGGATCGAACCCCGATCTCCTGCTAAATAAACCAAAGCAAGTAACAGAGAAGAACAGTGTAATTGGATGCATGTCTTGGAATTGGATGGAGGGAGTTCAAGAGGATTTACATATTCCAGGACTCAAAAGGAATTATGCTATTATAAGAAATGAAGTGGAGGGCAATATGTATCCGACCAAGCATTGGTTTTTATATGCTTACTCTCATTTAATCTCCAATCCATGCTGTGAGGTAGGAATTATCGTGTGCTGTGTGTGCTAAGTCACACTTTCGTGTCTGACTCTTTATGATCCATGGTCTGTGAGTTGCAGGGCTCCTCTGTCCACAGGATTTTATAGGCAAGTTTAGTGGAGTGAGTTGTCATTTTCTCTGCCAGGGGATCCTCCTGACCAAGCAATAGAATCTCTGCCTTCCTTATCTCCTGCTTTGGCGGGCAGATTCTTTACCATGGAGTCACCTGGGAACCTAGGAATTATTGCTATGACCAATTTATAGTTAAGGAAACTAAACTCTGAAAAATTGAACAGGTTAGCCAAGGTCACAGAGCTGATCTACTGTTGAACCAGGACTGAAATCCACATCTCTTTCCTAAGAGTAAACTCTTGGGTAGTCTTCTATTTTTTAACAATCACCTTGCAAGCTTGATATTGTCATCGTCTCCATTTTCTGGAGAATAAAACAAGGTTTAGAGAGCATAAGTAACTTCCCCCAAAATGACAACTCTTGAAAAGGCTGGAATTTGGATCCAAATGTGAATCTAGGTTAAAATTGGATCACAGAAAAATTTTTGTGTGCTATTATTCTAATTTTAGCATATTAATATGATTAGTTGGATTTCCCTTTGAAGGAGTAAAACTATCTACCTTGTGGAATAAGTAGAATAGCAACCAGTCATAAAAGAAAGAAGAGAAGGAGGGGAGGAGAAGGAGAGAGACATAAGGAAAGTTTGTGAGGAACTATATTCCTTTCCCATAGGTGTGTGCCCTTCCTCCAGTTGTCTTGTACTTCATCTATCTGTATCTGTTACTTATTGCCATGTAACAAAACACCCCCAAGGACAATGGCTTAAAATTGTTTTGCCATTAAAGGAACATTACACTTTAATGTTCCTCAGGAGTCCAGGGGTCAACTGTTCTTGGCTGAGCAGACATATCTATGGTTGGCTGCAGGTCGGGTAGAGCTCTGCTGGTCTAGACTGACTTCTCCTGTGCATATTTAGTCAGTCAACTATTGGATGGGATGTTTATTCTTCTTGCATTTGGTTCCTTATTCTCCAAGAAGCTTGGTCTTGTCAACGCAGTGGTGGCAGAGCTCCAAGAGAGCACTGAGAGTTCTTCAGACAAAGCTTGGACCAAGCATACCATCCCTTATCTGTATTTCACAGGCCAAATCAAGACACAGGGGCATCCTCAAAAAAATAGGGTGACAAACATAATCCACTACTTAACATCAGTTCAGTTCAGTTCAGTCGCTCAGTCATGTCTGACTATGCGACTCCATGAATGGCAGCAAGCCAGGCCTCCCTGTCCATCACCAACTCCCGAAGTTTACTCAAACTCACTCCATTGAGACGGTGATGCCATCCAATCATCTCATCCTCTGTTGTCCCCTTCCTCTCCTGCCTTCAATCTTTCCCAGCATCAGGGTCTTTTCCAATGAGTAAATTCTTAGCATCAGGTGGCCAAAGTGTTGGAGTTTGAGCTTCAGCATCAGTCCTTCCAATGAATATTCAGGACTGATTTTCTTTAGGATTGACTGGTTGGATCTCCTTGCAGTCCAAGGAACACTTAAGAGTCTTCATCAGCACCACAGTTAAAAAGCATCAATTTGGTGGCGATCAGCATTCTTTATAGTCCAATGCTCACATCCATACATGACTACTGGAACAGTGGCTGTGTGGGCCATGAGGAGCTACTCCATGTTCAAGGTCAAGAGGAGCAACCTCATTTTCAAGGTCAAGAGGAGCAACCCCATGTCCAAGGAGCGGCGGCTGCACGGGCGCAGGAAGGCTGAGAGGAGCTACTCCATGTTCAAGGTCAGGAGAGGCAGCCAAGAGGAGATACCCCTTGTTCAAGGTAAGGAGCAGCTGCTGCGCTTTGCTGGAGCAGCCGTGAAGAGATACCCCATGTTCAAGGCAAGAAAAAAACCAAGTAAGATGGTAGGTGTTGTGAGAGGGCATCAGAGGGCAGACACATTGAAATCATAAACACAGGATACTAACCAATCTGATCACATGGACAACAGTCTTGTCTAACTTAATGAAACTAAGCCATACCATGTGGGGCAACTCAAGACAGGTGGATCATGGTGGAGAGGTCTGAAAGAATGTGGTCCACTGGAGAAGGGAATGGCAAACCACTTGAGTATTCTTGCCTTGAGAACCCTATGAACAGTATGAAAAGGCAAAATGATAGGATATTGAAAGAGGAACTCCCCAATATAGTAGGTGCCTGATATACTACTGGAGATCAGTGAAGAAATAACTCCAGAAAGAAAGAAGGGAAGGAGCCAAAGCAAAAACAATATCCAGTTGTGGATGTGACTGGTGATAGAAGCAAGGTCTCATGCTATAAAGAGCAATATTGTATAGGAACTTGGAATGCTAGGTCCATGTATCAAGACAAAGTGAGGATGGTCAAACAGGATATGGCAAGAGTGAACATTGACCTTCTAGGAATCAGCAAACTAAGATGGACTGGAATGGATGAATTTAACTCAGATGACCATTATATCTACTACTGTGAGAAGGAATCACTTAGAAGAAATGGAGTAGCCATTATGGTCAACAAAAGAGTCTGAAATGCAGTACTTGGATGCAGTCTCAAAAATGACCGAATGATGTCTGCTCATTTCCAAGGCAAACCATTCAATATAACAGTAATCCAAGCCACTGCCCCAACCAGCAATGCTGAAGAAGCTGAAGTTGAATGGTTCTATGAAGATCTACAAGACGTTTTAGAACTAACACCCAAAAAAAGATGTCCTTATCATTATAGGGGACTGGAATGCAAAAGTAGGAAGTCAAGAAACACGTGGAGTAACAGGTAAATTTGGCCTTGGAGTACTGAATAAAGCAGGGCAAATCTAATAGAGTTTTGCCAAGAGAACACCATGGTTACAGCAAGCACTCTCTTCCAACAACACAAGAGAAGACTCTACACATGGACATCACCAGATGGTCAACACCAAAATTAGATTGATTGTATTCTTTGCAGCCAAAGATGCAGAAGCTCTATACAGTCAGCAAAAGCAAGACTGAGAGCTGATTGTGGCTCAGATCAGGAACTCCTTATTGCCAAATTAAGACATAAATTGAATAAAGTAGAGAAAACTACTAGACCATTCAGGTATGACCTAAACCAAATTCCTTATGATTATACAGTGGAAGTGAGAAATAGATATAAGGGGCTAGATCTGAAAATCAGAATGCCTGATGAACTATGGATGGAGAGTCATGACATTGTACAGGAGACAGGGATCAAGACGATTTTCATGAAAAAGAAATGCACAAAATTGAAATGCCTGTCTGAGGATGCCTTAGAAATAGCTGTGAAAAGAAGAGAAGCAAAAAGCAAAGGACAAAAGGAAAGATATACCCATTTGAATGCAGAGTTCCAAAGAATAGCAAGGAGGGATAAGAAAGCCTTCCTTAGTGATCAGTGCAAAGAAATACAGGAGAACAACAGAAAAAGAAAGACTAGAGATCTCTTCAAGAAAATTAGAGATACTGAGGGAACATTTCATGCAAAGATGGGCACAATAAAGGACAGAAATGTTATGGACCTAACAGAAGCAGAAGATATTAAGAACAGGTGGAAAGAATACACAGAACTGTGCATAAATGATCTTCACCACCCAGATAATCACAATGGTGTGGTCACTCATCCAGAGTCAGACATCCTGGAATGTGAAGTCAAGTGGGCCTTAGAAAGAATCACTATGAAAAAAACTAGTGGAGGTGATGGAATTCCAGTTGAGCTATTTGAAATCCTTAAAGATGATGCTGTGAAGGTGCTGCACTCAATATGCCAGCAAATTTGGAAAACTCATCAGTGTCCACAGGACAGGAAAAGGTCAGTTTTCAGTCCAAACCCAAAGAAAGGCAATGTCAAAGAATGCTCAAACTACCACACAATACATTCATCTCACGTGCTAGTAAAGTAAGGTTAAAATTCTCCTAGCCAGGCTTCAGCAATACATGAACCATGAACTTCCAGATGTTTAAGCAGGTTTTACAAAAGGCAGAGGAACCAGAGATCAAATTGCCAACATCCACTGTATCATTGAAAAAGCAAGAGAATGCCAGAAAAACATATATTTCTCCTTTATTGACTATGCCAAAGCCTTTGACTATGTGGATCACTATAAACGGTAGAAAATTCTTAAAGAGATGGGAATACCAGACCACCTGATCTATCTCTTGAGAAACTTGTATGCAGTTCAGGAAGCAACAGTTAGAACTGGACATGGAACAACAGACTGGTTCCAGATAGGAAAAGGAGTATGTCAAGGCTGTATATTGTCACCCTGCTTATTTAACTGATATGCAGAGTACATCAAGAGAAACATTGGGCTGGAAGAGGCACAAGCTGGAATCAAGATTGATGGGAGAAATATCAATAACCTTAGATATGCAGATGACACCACCCTTATGGCAGAAAGTGAAGAAGAACTAAAGAGCCTCTTGATGAAAGTGAAAGAGGAGAGTGAAAAAGTTGGCTTAAAGCTGAGCTTTAAAAGATACTTAGTCCTTGGAAGGAAAGTTATGACCAACCTCAACAGCATGTTAAAAAGCAGAGACATTACTTTGCCAACAAAGGTCTCTCTAGTCAAGGCTATGGTTTTCCCAGTGGTCATATATGGATGTGAGAGTTGGGTGGTGAAGAAAACTGAGCACTGAAGAATTGATGCTTTTGAAGTGTGATGTTGGAGAAGACTCTTGAGAGTCCCTTGGACTGCAAGGAGATCCAACCAGTCCATCCTAAAGGAGATCAGTCCTGGGTGTTTATTGGAAGGACTGATGTTGAAGCTGAAACTCCAATACTTTGGCCAACTCATGTGAAGGGTTGATGCATTGGGAAAGACCCTGATGCTGGGAAGCATTGGGGACAGGAGGAGAAGGGGACGACAGAGGATGAGATGGTTGGATGGCATTACCGACTCGATGGACATGAGTTTGGGTAAGCTCTGGGAGTTGGTGATGAACAAGGAGGCCTGGTGTGCTGCGATTCATGGGGTGGCAAAGAATTGTAAACAACTGAGAGACTGAGCTGAGCTGATACTAGATGGACCTTTGTTGACAAAATAATGTCTCTGCTTTTTAATTATGCTGTTGAGGTTGGTCATAGCTATTTTAGAAGGAGCAAGTGTCTTTTAATGTCATGGCTACAATCACCATCTGCAGTGATTTTGGAACCCCAAAAAATAAAGCCTGTCTCTGTTTCCACTGTTTCCCCATCTATTTGCCATGAAGTGATGAGACTAGATGCCATGATCTTAGTTTTCTTAATGTTGAGTTCTAAGCCAACTTTTTCACCCTCCTCTTTCACTTTCAAAAAAAAAAAAAAACTCTTTAGTTCCTCTTTGCTTTCTGCCATAAGGGTGGTGTCATCTTCCTATCTGAGGTTTTTGATATTTCTCCCACCAATCTTGATTCCAGTCTGTGCTTCATCCAGTCTATCGTTTCTTATGATGTACTCTGCATGTAAGTTAAATAAGCAGGATGACATTATACAGCCTTGATGTACTCCTTTCCCGATTTGGAATCAGTCTGTTGTTCCATGTCTAGTTCTAACTGTTGTTTCTTGAACTCCATACAGATTTCTCAAGAAATCTGTATTTTGAGTGGTCCGGTATTCCCATCTCTTTCAGAATTTTCCACAGTTTATGGTGACCCACACAGTCAAAGGCTTTAGCATAGTCAATAAAGCAGAAATAGATGTTTCTCTGGAACTCTCTTGCTTTTTACATGATCCAGCAGATGTTGGAAATTTGATCTCTGGTTCCTCTGCCTTTTGTAAAACCAGCATGAACACCTGGAAGTTCATGGTTCACGTATGGCTGAAGCCTGGTTTGGAGAAATTTGACCATTAATTTACTAGTGTGTGAGATGACTGCAATTATGTGGTAGTTTGAGTCTTCTTTGGCATTGCCTTTCTTTGGGATTGAAATGGAAACTGATCTTTTCCAGTCCTGTGGCCACTGCTGAGTTTTCCAAATTTGCTGGCATATTGACTGGAGCACTTTCATAGCATCATCTTTCAGGATTTAAAATAGCTCAATTGGAATTCCATCACCACTAGCTTTGTTCATAGTGATGCTTCCTAAGCCCCAGTTGACTTTGCAGTCCAGGATGCCTGATTCTATGTGAGTAATCACACCACCATGATTATCTGGGTCATGAATATCATTTTTGTATGGTTCTTCTGTGTATTCTTTCCACCTGTTCTTAATATCTTCTGCTTCTGTTGGGTCCATACCATTTCTTTCCTTTATTGTGCCCATCTTTGCATGAAATATTCCCTTTGTATCTCTAATTTTCATGAAAAGATCTCTAGTCTTTCCCATTCTGTTGTTTTCCTCTATTTCTTTGTTTTGATCACTGAGGAATGCTGTCTTATCTCTCCTTGATATTCCTTGGAACTCTTCATTCAAATGGGTATATCTTTCCTTTTGTCCTTTGCTTTTCACTTCTCTTCTTTTCATAGCTATTTGTAAGGCCTCCTCAGACCGCCATTTGCCTTTTTGCATTCTTTTTCTTGGGGCTGATTCTAATCCCTGTCTCATGTACAATGTCAGAAACTGCCATCCATAGTTCTTTAGGCACTCTGCCTATTAAATCTAATTCCTTGAATCTGTTTCTCACTCCCTCTGTATAATCATAAGGAATTTGATTTAGGTCATACCTGAATGGTCTAGTCATTTTCCCTACTTTCTTCAATTTAAGCCTGAATTTGGCAATAAGGAGTTCATGATCTGAGCCAGTCAGCTCCCAGTCTTGTTTATGCTTACTGTATAGAGCTTCTCCATTTTGGCTGCAAAGAATATAATCAGTCTAATTTTGGTGTTGACCATCTGGTGATTTCCATGTGTAGAGTCTTCTCTTGTGTTGTTGGAAGAGGGTGCTTGCTGTGACTAGTGCATTCTCTTCGCAAAACTCTATTAGATTTGCCCTGCTTCATTCAGTTCTCCAAGGCCAAATTTGCATGCTACTTCAGGTGTTTTGTGACTTCCTATTGTTGCATTCCAGTCTCCTCTAATAAAAAGAACATCTTTTGTGGGTGTTAGTTCTAGAAGGTGTTGTAGGTCTTCATAGAACCGTTCAACTTCAGCTTCTTGAGCATCACTGTCGCTGTAATGTCACAATGCAAAGGAGCAGAGAATCAGTTCAGTTCAGTTGCTCAGTCGTGTCCAACTGTTTGTGACCCCATGGACTGCAACAAGCCAGGCTTCCCTATCCATCACCCACTCCTGGAGCTCGCTCAATCTTATGTCCATCCATCGAGTCGGTGATGTCATCCAACCATCTCATCCTCTGTTGTCTGTCCTCTTCTCCTCCTGCTTTAAATCTTTCACTGCATCAGGGTCCTCTCCAATGAGTCATTTCTTTGAATCAGCTGGCCAAGATGTTAGAGTTTCAGCTACAGCATTAGTCCTTCCAATGAATATTCAGGATTTATTTCCTTCAGGATTGACTGGTTTGATCTCCTTGCTGTCCAAGGGACTCTCAAAAGTCTTCTCCAACACCACAGTTCAAAATCATCTATTTTTTCGGCACTCAGCTTTCTTTATAGTCCAGTTCTCACATCCATATATGACTATTGGAAAACCATAGCTTTAACTAGATGGGCCTTTGTTGGCAAAGTAATGTCTCTGCTTGTTAACATGTTGTCTAGGTTGGTCATAGCTTTTTTTCCAAGGAGCAAGCATCTTTTAATTTCACGGCTGCAGTCACCATCTTCAGCGATTTGGGAGCCCAAGAAAATAAAGTCTGTTACTGTTTCCACTGTTTCCCTATCTATTTGCCAAGAAATGACGGGACTGGATGCAATGATCTTTGTTGTTTGAATGTTGAGTTTTAAGCCAGCTTTTTTCCACTCTGCTCTTTCACTTTCATCAAGATGCTCTTTAGCTTCTCTTCACTTTCTGCCATAATGTCACAATGCAAAGGAGTAGAGACTATTTCCTTTGTAAGAAATTCAATCACCCTTCTCTCAAAAAAAAAAAAAAAATGGTGAGCCAGACTTATTTTCATTAAGATGTAAATGAATGATGGTACTGATGGGTTACCACCTTGAGAATGTTTGTATTTTACAAAGTAAAATTATTCTACGAAGGCTTATGCCATCATTTGACCACTTATAGGTACTCCAATGGGGCATTTTTTTTTAATGATTAATAACTGTTTTTTTTAATACATACCTTAAAAATCCATAGGTAAATTTCAAAATCTGAGAATGAGATTAATTCTTTCTCTCCCAAAGCCTACAACTGAATGGGGAAAACAAAACTTTTGTGAAAGGGTAAAATCAACTGATGTAGTCTTCTATAAATAAGAAGAGTTTTTTTCTACTTTCTGCCATTAGTACCCCATTCCTGGGAACAGGGCAGAAAAACCAAGTTTAGTAAAGGTTTGAAAAAGAGGTAAGAGAGGATTAAGAAAAGCCTTTCTTTCCACCTAATCCCTGACTTAGGTCTTGAAGAATATCAATCACCTGCAGAAATGCTTTTGTTGAAAGGAGGCACCCCTGCAGAGTCAGAGCAAAGCAACTGAATCAGGAGGAGTGGGTTGTACTGGAGACTGAGGCTGCATTGGAAACCACATTAGACTGAGTAGGTCTAGATAGAGCTGGAAGATTATGTTGAAAACTCCTACTTCTTTTTCCCTTTAGAAAGAAAGCAATGAGAGATGATTTTTTCTTTTTATTTAAAACATATTCATGTTACATGAACAAAACTAATAATACAATACTAAAATCTGACAAGGATGCGGGGACATTAAAGGCGGAATTTACATTGGAGCAACCATTTTGGGAAAATGTTTAATATCTGCTGAAACTGAGCACACATCTGCCTTATGACCCCAAAACTCCACTTCTAAGAAGTTCTCCAATAGAAATAAACACATATGTTTACCAAAGACATGTGCTAATATATATATGCCTGCATACATGACGTCATGCTGGTCATGTCCAACTCTTTGTGACTCCATGATTATAGCCCACCAGCCTCCTCTGTTCATGGTATTCTCTAGGCAAAATACCAGAGTGAGTTGCTATGCGCTCCTCCAGGGGATCTTCCTGACCCAGGGATCAAACCCACAACACTTACATCTCCTCCTGCATTGGCAGGCAGGTTTTTTTTTTTTTTTATACCACCAGTGCCACCTGGGAAGCCCCAATATGTGTATAGTAGCATTATTGATAATAATCCTAAACAGGACTCAAACCATATCTACCCAGGTAGGAAACAGAACAATACTTATCTTTGGTGGGGAATGACTGGACAGACATGAGGGGCAAGGTTCTGAATGTGGGTTGCTCTGCTTCTTGATTTTGGAGAGATTGTGCTCAGTTAATTAAAATCCATCCATATGTTCAGTTATGGTGTAAGTATTTTTCTGCATGTATACTGTATTTTAGCATGTTTTTCTAAATAATATCCATGTTCTAAAATAACTTAAAAATCTAGTTGAATTAAGTAAAAATAACACCCAAAATGTGAAATACAGCAGAAGCCAGCACACTGCCAGGCTCCAGAACTGGAAGTATCCAGAGACACCGAAGAGTTGTATTTCCAGGGAGACCAAAAGCACTCCAGAAGTGGCAAAGTATCAAAATCGGTCTCACCAGCTAGAGTTTGTGAAGATGGAGGGGCCTGTTGGGTTCACCTGACTGGAATGATGAACCATGGGTGACACAGAAACTCTGAGACCCAACGTAAGTTCTGGTTCTGGACTGAGAATCTCTAGGAACCCAGATGGAGGCAACTGTGAAACCACCAGAGAGAAAAGAGCCAGACAGAGAGAGAAAGTCAGTAAAATACCTCTAAGCAACTTCCCTGATAGTCCAGTGGCTGAAGCTCCATGCTCCCAATGCAGGGGGCCCAGATTCACTCACCGGTCATACCACACACATGCCACAGGTACGAATTCACATGCTGTAGCAAAGAGCTTGCATGCCCCAAGTAACTGAGACCCAAGGAGGCCCAGTAAATAAATAATCTTAAAGGATTTACTTTTAAGACAAATCTAGATAATCAAATTCCAAAGCAAATGATAAAATTAACACAAATAAAATAGGTAACACAAAACAAGTAGGAAATGAAATAATTCTTGACAAAATGGAAAAGGTATTTTCAAGTGATTTTTAAAAAGTATGTTTCTGTCCTCTGAGAGACAGAATGCTGCCTCTGCTGCTGCTAAATCACTTCAGTCATGTCCGCCTCTATGACCCCATAGCCGGCAGCCCACCAGACAGACTCCCCTGTCCCTGGGATTCTCCAGACAAGAACGCTGGAGTGGGTTGCCATTTCCTTATCCAATGCGTGAAAGTGAAAAGTGAAAGTGAAGTCACTCAGTCGTGTCTGACTCTTCGTGACCCCATGGACTACAGCCTACCAGGCTCCTCCATCCATGGGATTTTCCAGGCAAGAGTACCGCAGTAGGCTGCCATTGCCTTCTCTGGAGAGACAGAGTAGAAAGTTCATAAGATTCTCTTTAATATTAATAGTGAACTTGAAAGGGGAGAAGAATCAAAAACAGTTGAATATAAAGCGTGATGGACAAAGAACTAACAGAAAATGTGCAAAACATAAAGACATTTCTTTATGTCCCCAAAGCAGAAACAATTCCAATAGATGCCCATCAATTGGTGGATATATATTATATTATATCCATAAAACAGAATACTATTCAATAATAAAAAGGAACAAAGGGCTGATACATGTCACAACATGGATGAACCTCAAAGATATTATAATAAATGAAAGAAACTGAATGTAAAAGACTGCACAAAGTATGATTCCATTCATACAAAATTTCCAGAAACAAAAAAAAATTTAAAGAGACAGAAACTCTACATTTTCCTTGTCAGGATATCTGATTCATTTATTAACTTCTCTCCAATAATTCTGCAAGTCTTCCAAAGGGCCTACTTGGAATACAGTGGCATATAAATAAAGAATGACAAAATATGTGTGTACATGTGGTTTCTGTGTGATAGTGAAGTGAAAGTGAAAGCCACTCAGTCATGCCTGACTCTTTGCAACCCCATGAACTATACAGTCCGTGGAATTCTCCAGGCCAGAATACTGGAGTGGGTAGCCTTTCCATTCTCCAGGGGATCTTCCCAACCCAGGGATCAAACCCAGGTCTCTCGCATAGCAGGCAGATTCTTTACTAGCTGAGCCACAAGGGAGGCCTGACTGATAGACAGGGAGGCAGGAGCAGGAATATTTGTTATTATTTATCTCTTAAGGTCCCATAGCAAAAGGCATTGTCTCTCTTTGCTTCAAAACTTCATCCTTTAAGGTTTGTAGGGGAAAAAACGTTCTTTTAACTTAATCCTCATGTAGACTCATACAAGTAGTCTGACTACCTTCCCCAATGTTGAACACTTGTGCTGGGGAGGGAGTTTTGATCTGAAAGAAACCATTAGCTTGCCTGATTGAATTTTTCCTTTTTGTATTTTTTGTGTAGTCATCACCTCAAAATGCTAGATTTGCTCCACTTGGATGAGTTTAATCTGGAGCAAACATATAGTTCCTTGGCTCAAAAAATGATACACTGATGGTTGGCCACATCTTTGGATTCAGTAACAAAAATAGCCACATTTAATCTGAGCATGATTCAAGATAATGTTCTGCTTTCCCTTCAAGTCCATCAGGGACTGGCTTTAAGGCATCTAACCCAGAGGTTTCTTCCTATGACTCTAGTCTTGTAATTTAGGAATTAAACCAAATTGATTTCCATGCAATGTCCATAGATGGAGAATTCACTTTCTGTCCAAGTCCAGTTGAGACCAGAGTTTTGATATCTGGGACTGGAACCAGGACCTTGTATGCACCCAACAATTAAGAACAGAACTCTTTATCCTAAAATAAATAAATAAATAAATAAATAAATAATAAGGCAAAAAAAAAAAAAGAAAGAAACACTATTCTCTTTGAAGTATTGTGATAAAATCCTCATGGGATGGTTGTAAAGATTTGTGAAATATTAAAGATCTTTGAGTTTGGAGAATTGGCATTGTAATGGTACAAAATTCTGCTCTTTCATCCTTTTCTTAATAACCCTTTTACATGACCTTCTAAAGGGTTTGTTCCCTTAAAGAGTATTAGATGATTTGCAATAGTCTGTAATAAAACTTGGAAAAGATAGCTACAGCGCTGGTTCAATAATTATGAGAATCATTTCTAGATGAAATTTTCCAATGAAGAGTTCATATAATAAACTGTAAACCCTGGAATAATGCTTTGGCCAAAAGTACAAATGTCCCTTCATGTGTCTAGTGTAGGCTCAGCACTCCCGCTCTTTGGGTCTCCTTAAGCCTTTTCACTTGGGGCATGCATGACCTTAGTCTTTGCTTGGCCTCATGAATATAAGCATAAATGTTATGGCCTTATTATTGGAAGTAGAGATCCCTTCCTGGCTGGGAGTTCACCTTCAGCTCCAAGAATTATGACTCCACATTCTCCCAACTGACAGGAGGTCAGCCTGTTTGTACGCTAAGGCCCATTCTTCAGAGGATGCTGCAGTTAAAGTGGTCTATAGGTGTAGTCAATATTCTGGGGTTCTGTGATGACTGCAAGCCAGCAGCTGTCAGCTGATGGCAACGTCTCTGTGGTTTTCCCAGGATCACCATCCTGCTCATCTCACAGAAATCCCCACTCCACCAGGGCCCCCAAAGATGCTCTTCATCAAAGTGACCTATGCTCTTACTTGTCATAAAGACAGGCTGCTTTCTTGGTAAGAGATGGCCAACCACTTGGGTCCTCAAATCTCTGGGAAAAAAATATTCCTCCCTTTCTTTTCTGAGCCAAATGAATTCTAATTAAGATTGTTTTTTTTTTTTTTTTTTTTTCTTCTTTGGGTTTTCATGGTCCTCCTGGCAATCAGACAGAGCACTGCCTGCCCACTGGGTACCTTTACAGAGAATACATAAAAGCTGGCCATTTTATGGAAAAGTTAAAAAAAAAATAAAAAAGCTAAGTTGCTTGAGGGATTTCTAAAGCAAAAGCTGCTTTTATGAGTCAGGAACAAAACACAGATATTAGTTTATAATAAAACAGAAACTTGAGGGTCATTCAGCCCAAGGCTACAGATCCCCATAACAGTGTTTATTTTAGAGACAGCACATTTAATTGCAATCTCAGAGACACAGAGAAAGAGCAAGAAAGAAAAAGGATAAAGAACAAAAGAGGAAGAAAGAAAAATGTGAGGAAAAAAGAAGGGTTGCAGGATAAGGATTTCTCTTCCTTAACTTGCTTACAGTTCAAGGAAAAGAGAGTCAACCAAATGTATTATGATGAATTTTGATGTTTCTTCCATGCAGAGAATATTCCTGTGTGCCAATATATGCTAAATACACATATACGTTCACTACTCTCACCCCAATGTTGACTTATTTGGCCTTAATCTTGATCTAGTGGAAAGCCACAAGGTCTTTTTTTATGATTATGTCAAAATATCATTTCCAAATATTTTTCCAACCTAACTTCAACATTTCTGCTAGCTTTGTGATCAGCTTTTTGAGCCAAGATGTAGAAGCATTTAATGAGCCCATTCCCCTTATACTGAACTGGATTGCCACTGTTACCCCTCAACATTTGGTGGCACCTCTGATGAACAAAAACAGCAGGGCTTCTTCTTCAGCTCTCTTCAAAAATGCCTTAATAGGAAACACATTCTGCATTCCCCATGTGCATGCTTTCAGTGCAAATCTTTGTTTAATCTTAATAGAGAATTTTAGTCCAAGGGCTCTTCCATGGACAAAAGGTGTTACTGATGGGAACACATCCCTGGAGGACCTTATTCATAAAGGTTTCCTTAGGTGGTGTTTCGAAGAAGAGAAATGTCCATGTCCGCTAAATCATGTTGGATTTCTGAAAAGGAATCAGTGTCCCTTGGACATTCTTTTTTCTAGCTGAAAATAGAGAAAGGGGAGAGAGAGAAAGAAAGAGAAAAGGAAAGAAAGAAGGAAGGCAGGGAGAGTGAAAAACAGAGAGGGAGGAGGAAAGAGAGAGATCGATAATGCTTAAGTCAATTATGAACCTTTAGGAATTCATTGGTGTTCTTATCTTCATTGCCCAGACATTATGTCCCATTCTGCTCCAACTGATAATGTGAAGGGAAGACTCTGCCAATTGGGAGAAATATTTACATATTCTTTGTTGCAGCCAGAACTTGTACCTTGCTGGACACCACAGCCACTCCTTAGCTTATTTCCTATTATTTCTGGAGGTTTCCCTGATGGCTCAGTGGCAAAGGATCTGCCTGTCAATGCAGGAGATTCGAGTTCAATCTCTGGGTCTGGAAGATCCCCTGGAGAAGGATGTGGCAACTCACTCCAGTATTCTTGCCTGGAGAATCCCATGGACAGAGGAGCCTGGAGGGATACAGTCCATAGGTCACAAAAGAGCTGGACACTACTTAGCAACTAAAACATCATTCCTGAGAAATAAAATTCCTCTAGATTTTCCTCACCTGCTTTCAACAGGAAGGAAGTGAAGCGTTCTCTCCTCATTTTACCCAGACTCACTGCTCCAACCAACCCCAACCCCTATGTAGTAGAGAATCCGGGCACCTCAGCCTTCAGCTTGCCAGATCTGTACTCTAATACTGTTAGTCTTTGAGGCGTTCGCCCACAGAGCAATCCAAAGAAGCTCTGCCATCCTCTTGGGTGGGTTTATGCTTCATTAACACTGCGATGATCGTCATGTTTCCATGTTGTCATCTCTTCATTCACATTATACAGCATGCGGGAAGTCAGGAGCCACTTAGGAGCCTTGGGAAAGAAGATGCATCCTAGCCAAGGAGATCCCTCATTGTCTGGGCATAGCTTAGAGGAGAATGGAAGACTGGACAAAGAAGAAGCTCATTCTTTACTGTTTAGAGGAAACTCAGGTGCAACAAAGCTTAAGTTTTCTTCATCTCAGCCTAGAAAGGACAAACATTTTACCAGCATTCCAAGGCAAAGCTTCCTTAGAAGGAGTATTGTTTTCTAAGGCAACCTGGGTCTCCCTTTAGGAGATCCTGGGAAGCTGTGTGAAAACAGGGCTGGCCGCGAGTGAAACATGAGATGACTGATGTTCTCTTTTTCGGCTTCCACGCATTCTCCTTCTAGTCTTGGCCTCCACTTTCACTTCTGATAAAAACTTCAGGGTTCATCAGAGCTGGTGTTCAGTTAGGGTTAGGTCAGAACGAGAAGCTGAGTCATTACAGGAAGGTCCTGAAGCTGAATTACCTCCACACAGGCCTGAATTTAAGAAGAGAAAGCTTTTGAGCCAGGTGGACACTTAAGAGTAGTATGGCAGGCTGTGCCAGATGCAGAAGTATAAGTCATATGGATCCAATCATAAAGAAGATGCTTGCTTTGGTCCCCTAGCAGACCATCTTGACCAAAATCTCTAACGTTTTTTCAGAGCTTCTGGTGTGGTAAAAGTACTGGATAATTACCACTAGCTCTGAGGGTTTCTTGTTTCTCCAGTGTCCTGCACCTCCAGACACGTGGGAAGTGCAAAATCATCATTGATGACTTGGAGGTGGGGATGACCCCCATTTCCTGCAAATAGCAGCCCGATCTTCAACATTTGGCTTCATTTAGCTGAATAATTCCTTCACTGTACTTCTTTCTCAAATGTTTTTCCCATTTCATCTTCAAATCAGAGTATGAGAAACCTCTAAGGAAACCTCTCACAGTTTTTAAGAGCTAAAAAAAAAAAAAAGTCAAAGATTCTCTCCTATCAGTAAGCAGATTTCCCAGTGGAATTTCAAAATTCAAATGAAAAGCTGTAAAGATAGGCCTGCTGCAGCTCCACCTCTTGTATGACCCAAAATGCTAACCAGAATCTGCTTGTCTTCAGCTAGAGGGCATGAGCTAATGTGTATTTCAGGGCATCCTAATTCAAGGGAGGAGAGACTCTATTTTTTAAGCCATTTTTCCAAAGGGTCTGCTTCTGAAAGTATTAAATTTCTAATTGACCTTTTTATGCTACATTGCAATAATCTAAGGGTGAAATTTGCTGTTTGATGTGTTAGAGAAACATGTAACCATAAGCAGGCGAGGTGGCAGTTTCTAAAAGTGACATGAAGCCTTAATTTCCCAGGCGTTGCTGGTAATCATCCATTAGCAAGCCAAGTTGTTCAGTTCAAGCGGAGAATTCTTTAGTTATATCTTGTATATCAAGAACAGCCTCAGTTTGTGTTTCATGGAAAAGGAAAACAGACCAGCACTCCAGTCAGTGAGGTCAGAGTTCTCCCAGTGAAAGGATGGTGGAATGTCTGAAGTACGTGCCCTTTTATTAGCTTTAGCAGGAACACCTTCCATCAATGGAAAGGTCTTATCCTCATGGTAGGTACACAGTTAAAATTCAGTTCAGACTCTGCCTTGTTCTTTTTTGAATGGGTCAATGTGTCAACTATTCCCTCTTAATGCCTTTCAGGTTTGGTTAATATTCAAACTATCTTTCCTTCCTGCTGCAATTAGATTTTGCAATGAATACATGTAAGGGCCTGCCTACCAATTCTAAGATGTTCTATTTTCTCTTGGCCTCCTGTGACCCTCAAGTCCTAATGATACCTCTGGTATCTCATGAGCCTTCATGCCCCATATATCTCCTTTTCTGGAGGTGGATAGAAGACTTATCATTCTGCTTCCAATCCTTAGGGCTTGGTGGAATCCCCCCAGGTTAAACTCCTGAGAAAGAAGAGCCACTTTAAGAAACATAACTCACTTTTGTTCCAGGTCTTCCTTTCCAAAAACAAAAAAAAAATCCTCTATAACTATGACTGCCAAGTAAAGGACAAAATGAAAAGAAACTGATATACTAACACTCTTGTTCCTTTTGTCCAATATAACCAATCCTTTTGGCATTAAAAGGGTAAGGTAAAACCTTTTATTCTGTTCCTTGCCTCTGGGATGAGTAACTGTTTCAGCAATAGAATGTTGCCTTCTTATCCCCTTTAACAGCTTTACTGTTTCTCCTTATACATTGTTATTATCAAACAGACTATAAATTTCACTTATCTTGATTTTTTTACTAAATTGTAAGCCTAGTGAGAGGGAGGATTTTTACCTGCTTTGCTTACAGCTGTATACTTGAGACCTAGAACAAAGTTGTGACACAGAAAGATGTCTCAATAAATACTTGTTGGGCAAATGGATTTTATGATGTTGACAGTTAGATGTATTGTCAAGAACCTTGCTGGATTCCCAGCACTGGGCTGAGTGCTGTGATTCCCAGTAGAGATGTGAGACCTGTGTCAGTCTGAGGCATCCATTTTTAGACCCAGATAAGAGCAGAGTCAGGGACTTGCCTGGTGGTGGGGGGAGTCCATTGTTTAACAATCCCCCTGCCAATGCAGGGGACAGGGTTTGATCCCTGATCCAGGAAGATTCCACATATCTTAGAGCAACTAAACCCATGCACCATAGCTATGGAGCCTGTGCACCCTAGTCCTTGCTCCACAAGAGACTCTACTGCAATGAGAAGCCCATGCACCTCAACTAGAGAGGAGCCCCCATCAGCCACAACTAAAGAAAGCACAGTGCAAAATGAAGACCCAGCACAGCCATTAAAAAAAAATTGTAGATCCAATGCCCACTTCTCACTTAGAAGAGGTCCCATCACCATCTCTGCTGAGAAGAAAGAAGACATATTCTTTTGGTTGCTTCTCACTCTGAATTCTTGCTTCTACTTTGGTCTTTGGTCACTGGCATGTCCTCATCTGAGCCACAAGGATTTACACAATTTTATAGTCACCCACAAAAATTTAAGCACATAATTCATGAAACAAATTATTTTAGGTTAAATTTTAGAGGAATCTGCTCTGAAGAAATCCTTTAGTAAATTTGCCCTTTTGTTGGGTAATCCTTTATTCCTGTTCCTCTGCTCCCTAACTCCAAATACAACTCATTTTCATCCTTATATTTCACTGATGTATACTGTATCCTTGACTGCAAATCTATGGCCGCTATGAAACTACCTTCTCCATCAAGCAATTTATTAGGATATTTTTATTGAAAATTATTTCTTCCCTAATAGGATGTCTTGTGTCAATGGTTGAGATCATAATTTTGTTCAGCTTGCTACAGGCAAATGGTAGAAAGAGCAAAAGACAGAATTTTTGCACTTGGGATTTGGTTAGGACATGGACTTGGAAGAGAAGATATGGTATACAGTTCAGGATGTTAGTGGACAAGTCATGAACAAAGTCAGCTGTAGTTTATCTGGTGCCCACTGTCCTGGAGTTGCCCAGGAATCTACACTGTACACCCAACCAAACCAGGGCTTCCTGTTTCTCTGGAAAGTTTTTCAACTTTATTTTCTTGGGTTCCAATTTAACATCTGATAAAACAACAAAAATAGGACAGAATTTTCAGACACAGAGGTAGACAAGTATTAGAGATTTTTCACCCTGAGGCTGATTTCCCAAAGCACACTTTTGGTGTCTAATCACACAGAAATTAATGGAACCCTTTCAAAGAAGTCTGCTTCCTGCTTGCAAGATGATTTTGATGAGCATTCCTGTAGAACAGAAGTAGAGGGTTGGGGAGAGTGAAACAGGGAGAGAGGAGAGCCAGCGGGTCACTGAATTTTGGCACCAACGGAACCATCAGAGGAGCCATGAAGAAAGCACCACCTCAGGAACAGAACATGGGGCCATATAATCACTGGCTCCCATCTCTGCATTGATCAAGCACTATGCCACAGGATGTTAACTTCTTTCTGTCTCAGGCAAGAAAGCAAGAGGTTGACAGTGTACATTTCTGCCATTGACACCTGTGTGAAGCATATAGTCATGGTAGTGGCTAGAAAAAAATATGGGCTAGAGAGATCTGAGGGAAGGCACAAAAGGTGTCCCATACAAAGGGAAAATCTAAGCTAACTCACTCTAGGGGAATTAAGCACATTTTTAAAAATAGAGAAATTTTATTTTAACTTTTATTCATTCATTCATTTAAAGAAAAAATAAAAAAACCCACCAAACTTCCAGTCCCAAACTCCAGTGAGGACCACTAAGATAGTTCAATTACCAGAAGCAAACAAGTAAACAAACATGTCTTGAAACCATCAAAGACTCCAGAAGACAGGAAAAGAACTGCTGGTAATTTTTTAAGAAGACAAACTCAGTAATGAAAGGCACAATCAAAGCTCTTCTCTGGTGTCTCAGATGGTAAAGAATCTGCCTGCAATGCAGGAGACCCAGGCTCAATCCCTAGGTTGGGAAGATACCTTGGAGAAGGGAATGGCTACCCAGTCCAGTTTTCTTGCCTGGAGAATTCCATGGACAGAGGAACCTGGTAGACTATAGTGCATGGGGTCGCAAAGAATAGGTATATGACTGAGCAACTAACACTTTAACTTTCTTTCTTTCACTCCCGAGCACAATTATTTTGATCCTAAGAAAGCAGCCATAAACCTGAGCTGAACTTTACATTCTTATAGGAAGAAATTAAAGGTTAGACTCCAAGTGTGGGAAACTTACAAAACTCCTCCTCCTCAAGGAAAGACCCATGAGCTCTGTTCCCTCCAGTGGGCATGACGCAGTAACGACAACCCTTCCTAGAGTGCTTCCTTTCATCTGCTAGTACACGGGACTTCAGGCACTAATTGAATCAAGGTTTTCTGGGGCTGTGTACCTCCGGAGTTTGTCCTCCCAACCTTCACATTTCTTTCCAGAAGTTATCACTATTCCAAGTCTCAAAATATTCCTTCAAATAATATTTTAAATAAATGTTCACCATTCAAAAATAAACCAGAAAAAAAAAAGAAGACTCACTAAGCAAGCAAATATGAAACATAACAAAAAACAGATCCATAGGGATTCCAGTCATTAAGGATATCACATAAAGCACAGAATAGTAGTTGATGACTGGTCAACATTTATAATGGTCATGCTGGGAAAGATTGAAGCTGGAAGTAGAAGGGGAAGACAGAGGATGAGATGGTTGGATGGCATCACCGACTCAATGGACATGAGTTTGAGTAATCTTTGGGAGTTGGTGATGGACAAGGAGGCCTGGCGTGCTGCAGTCCATGGGGTCTCAAAGAGTGGGACATGATTGAGTGACTGAACTGAACTGAAGGGAATGTTACAATGCTGTACTTGAAAGCTTTAGTAACAAAATGGAAACTATGAAAAGGGATCAATAGATCTCTCAGTATTTCAAATTTCTGTTGGAATTCCTTCCTTACCATAGGAAACCCTTAAAGGTGCATTTTTATATTTTAAAATATCTGATATCTTTTAGGCTTTGTTTGTTTTCATTGTTTTAATTTGCATCATGATCAAATATGGAGATCTCAATGATGCTAAGCCTTTGAATCTATTGTATTATAACTTAGTGTATGGTTAATTCTTTAAAAAAGTTCCAGTGTGGAGATTCCTTAAAAAACTGAAAATAGAACTGCCATATGACCCAGCAATCCCACTGCTGGGCATACACACCAAGAAAACCAGAATTGAAAGAGACACGTGTACCCCAATGTTCATCGCTGCATTATTTACAATAGCCAGGACATGGAAGCAACCTAGATGCCCATCAACTGATGAATAGATAAGAAAGCTGTGGTACATATACACAATGGAATATTACTCAGCATTAAAAAAAAATTCATTTGAATCAGTTCTACTCAGGTGGATGGAACTGGAGCCTATTATCTGGAGAGAAGTAAGCCAGAAGGAAAAACAAAAATACAGTATACTAACGCATATATATGGAATTTAGAAAGATGGTAACGAGAACCCTGCATGCGAGACAGCAAAAGAAAGGCAGATGTATAGAACAGTCTCATGGACTCTGTGGAAGAGGGCAAGGGTGGGATGATATGGGATAATGGCATTGAAATATGTTAATTATCATATGTGAAATCAATCACCAG
>ML663049.1:1694806-1728914 GCA_007570785.1 Antilocapra americana
TTAAAATAAAATAAAATAAAAACTATACTAAAGCTCAAAAAAAAAAAAGTTCCATGTGTTCTTGAGAAAAATGTTCATTTCCTAATTTTTACATTTGTAATAAATATATTTTCCTAATTTTATCTATACATGTATATCCCCATGATTTATTGTTAAAATTGTTTTTCAGTTTTTCATGTTAATAGTTTAGTATGCTTGAATAGTATTAATCTATTTGTCATAAATTCCCTCTGTGTTTCATCTAAAGGTGTATTTTATGCTTGTTCTTAAAACACATTTTTTGTAAAATTGAAGTTTTTTCTCTGAGTATGTTGAAGATATTATTATTATATCTTCTGGCTTCCAGGGATGCTAATGAATAGCAATTAAAAGTCTAATTTTCTTTTGTTTATTTGTTTGTTTATTAGCTTTTTATATTTTGTTTTCATTCTATCTATAGTTCATTTTTTTTGCTTTTTATTTTTTTTTTACTTTACAATATTGTGTTGGTTTCGCCATACACTGACATGAATCCGCGATGGGTGTACATGTGCTCCCCTTTCAAAACCCCCTCCCACCTCCCTCCCGATTCCATCCCTCTGGGTCATCCCAGTGCACCAGCACCTGAGCACCCTGTATCATGCATCAAACCTGGGCTGGCGATTCATTTCACATATGGTAATGTACATGCTTCAATATCATTCTCCCATATCATCCCACCCTCACCCTCTCCCATAGTGTCCAAAAGACTGTTCTATCTAATTTTCATTCCTTTCTTGGTGATACATATTTTCACTTTGACTGCCTTTTAAGGTCATCTAAATAGTCCTTTCTGTTTGCAGCTTCAATATTTGTGTGAATTTTACTGTTTAAAAAAACTATTTGTACAAATTCTAATTTCTCAATTTGCATATGGATGTCTTTCGTGGATTCTGGCAATTTTCAGCATTATTTTTCCAAAGTGCATCCTCTCCCCCATTCTGTATTTATATTCTTATAACCCAAGTTAGATGTAACCTTAGATACTTTTACTTCATCAACCATGGCCTTAACTTCCTCTTACTATTTTGTTTCCTTCCTTTTCTATGTTGTAGTCTATGTAATGTCACCACACTTGTCTCCCTCACATTAATTCTCTCTTTAGCACTGTCTAAACTAGTGTTTAAACCATACATTCAGGTTTTTAGTTCTGTGATTACGTTTTTTCATTTCTAAATATTTTGTATAGCTCTTTTAAAAATCTCTCTGGTTACTACTGGTGGTGTCTTGTTGCTTATTCCTTTTTAAAATGATTCTATCTTTCATGTCTTTAAATAGTATATACTTCTTTCCTCCCCCCATATTTTCCCGGTGATACATTCTATATCTCAATTCTTTAGGCAACTACAATTCTAGCTTGTTGTTTCTGCTGACTCTCTTACATGAAACAAGGTTTCATGTTTCCTTTCTCTTACAAGGAAACAAGGTAATTTGTTTCCTTGTTTAATCTTATTATTAATCTTTATCTTTGGAAAACTAGGGGGTCCAATAAAGGGTGCCTTCCTTCAGAAGAATCTCTCTTCAAAATAATTCCTTCAAAAGATTCTGCCTGCAACGCAGGAGACCCAGGTTGGATCCCTGGATCACAAAGATTCCCATGGAGGAGGGAATGGCAACCCACTCCAGTACTCTTGGCTGGAGATCCCCATGGACAGAGGAGCCTGGTAGGCTATAGCCCATTAGATGGCAAAGAATTGGACACGAATGAGTGACTAACACTACTAACTACTACTACTCCTTTAAAAGAGCATTTGCTCCTGTTAGTAGCCCTCCCAATCCCCCCTTTCAGTCCCCAAGGCTTAATTCCTGGCCTTTACTTTCTACTGCTTTAAGTCCAAGGTCTAGTCTTCTGAGGACAGCACTGAAGTCAGAGAAGGTTCCCTGAGGAATTAAATCTTGAGTTGATCTCAAATGGAAAATTAGGAGTTAATTACGTGTTTTTTTTTTTTCCTTTTTTAAAAAAGTAAAGAGGCAGAGTTCTGAGTATCAAAAACCACATAAACAAGTGCCCTATGGCCAGAAGGAGAATGACAAGCATGAGGAATTATTTAATTTTTTCAACTTCATTTGTCCTCATGAAAGTGATACGCAAACACTGTGGGAGACACTTAGTAGATCTCACCTGCCATGGCGGGTGGTAAACTACCCTTGGGAAGGAAAAAGAGGTTATTCCAGACAAGAATAGTAGACAACTACAAATCCAGCTTGGAAATGAGCACCATGAATGTGGAGAAAGAATCCAGTCAGCTTTGTTCTAAGGTAGTGCTCCTCAGATTCTAATGTAAATGGCAACTGGGGTCTCATTAAAAGTAGATTCTGACTTAGGTCCAGGGCATGTCCTGGAATTCTGTATTTTTCAGCAGCTTCTAGGTGATGTACACAATACTAGTCTGGGACACATTTCAAGAAGCAAAGGGGTAAGGGAATTATTGAGTGGTTTTCAGAAGTAAGAACATACCATCATAAAGTAAAATCACATCCTGGAGCCCTACAACACTGGGATGGAAATTTTGGACCTAAGCTCATTTTCTGAGCCTTGGGATCACCTGGGAAGCTAATTAGTAATATACAGAGGCCTAGCCCTTCTATGAATTCAGCTTTCAGGAGGTGGTGCTCTGATCACCAGAGCATAAAGAACTCTCCAGGTAATTCTAATGCACAACAAAGTTGGAGACCCAGTAACCAGGCAACCAAAAACTAAGTTAAGATTGTGCCCTGTGTAATATAGGGATGAAAACATTTTAGGGAATGATCCAGCAAATAGGACAGGGTACACAGATGGAGAGAAAATTGTTTAAGAATGCTAAAAATGCGAGGGCTCCTTTTGGATGCCTTTACAGACTCAGAGGCAACATGCTTCCATCTAATCCCAATTTAATCCACTCATTTAAAATCCAGCTCATTCTAGTGGTCTTAGCTCTAAACTTTCACTTTACTATGAATTTAGTCAGAAATTGATTTGGAACAAGAGGTGTGTTTGATATTTAATATATGTTTACAGTTAAGTTTGTAAGTCATAGATGAAGGGTTCCACAAAAGTACAAGGTGTTTTTATTGTTTTCAAAGTATGATTCAGATAAAATCAGGAGGCTGAATCCACTAACAGATCCAGAAAAAGATCTATTTCTTTTCAGGCACTATTAGCCAAAAACTTTAAGGGAGTTAGGAAATGAAAGAAAATATTTCTCATACAAATTGTTTCTTTGATTTCTGTAATGCATCCATTGGCTATTAAGTGAATTTTCCAATCACCTAACTAGCTAGCATTTAAAATATACACATAGGCACACATCTCTTAATTCTAAGTCAGCATACCAGCTTCTGCTATATTTAGCTTTGTTTTTCTTTAAGTAGTCTGTCCTGTTGGTTTATGGATTTGTTTCACCAGAGATGTTGTCAGGGTAACCTAAGAGGAGATTAAGAAATCAGAGATGCCTGTCACCAGTTACTGACATTTTAGGCCTTGGTAATCTTTTCTAGGGCAGTGAAAAGCAGGCAGCAGAGGTAAGAGCCACATAGAAACCCATAAGTATAGCTGTAGTTAGTGTTAGTAAAACAATCAACTGGAAATAGAATTCTCTACTCTCTGCCAGGGCACAACCAATATGCTAAAATTAACATACCATTTGCTAAAAAGAATACAGCACTAATATTGAAATGTAAAAATGCCTCCAAAAGTGAGTTTACCATACCAGATCAAGAAAACCACAGGCATGCTTCCAGGACAGTCTATGCGTAAGGCCATTCTGAGTTTGGGAAAGCTCAACCCAGGCTCACAGTGAACTGGCCTGTGGCAACCAGTTCAGGCTCAGCCCGTCTTGCAGGTATAGGGCCACCTGCCTGCCATGAAAGGTCAGCCTGACCCAGTCTTGTGTTCATTTTGTTTGCAGTGGAATGTGACTTTGTCGTTGTTGTTTAGTCTCTTAAGTCGTGCCCGACTCTTTTGCGACGCCATGGACTGTAGCCCACAAGGCTCCTCTGTCCATGGGATTTCCCAGGCAAGAATGCTGGAGTGGGTTGCCATGTCCTCCTCCAGGGAATCTTCCTGACCCAGAGTTCAAACCCACGTCTCCTGCACTGCAAACGGACTCTTTACCACTGAGCCACCAGGGAAGCCCTGAATGTGTTTTCACCGTGTGGCAGTCAGCATTAGTGACTACTCCTCAGATCTTATGTTCAAGCATCAGTATGTGTGGCTCCTGCGACACTTACAGGAACTGCCTTTTTTTTCTGAATTACTGGTCTTGGTCCAAGATATTTGTACAGTCTGTTTGGCAAACTGTTACTGTATTTGAGTAACTAAATAGGACAAATTATGCATCTTACTAAGTTCGAGACTGATATTCTGTTAAACTTTGTTTTTACTTATATTAGCTCATTTTTAGCTTCCAAAACATTGGTTCTTTGTTATCATCTGTATGTCTGTCACCCCAAAATACATATGTGGGTATCCTAACTCCCAATGCAGTAGTATTTGGAGGTGGAGCTTTTGGGAGGCAATTAGGTCAGGAAGGTGGAGTCCCCATAAATGGGGTTAGTGTCCCTTATAAAAGAGACTTCAGAGCTAGCTCACTCTTCTTCTGCTGCATGAGAACACAGCAGTGAGAAAGCCACAGTCTGCCACCTAGAAGGCAGCCACCAGAACCCAGCTGTACAGTCGACCCTGATCCCAGGCTTCCAGCCCTCAGAACTTCAAATAAATTCTTACAAGCCACACAGCCTATATTACTGTCAACTACAAACTGGTACTTGCCACGGGCACTTGCCATCTACCTCTACAAGGATTAAATCACGTGCTGCTGCAGCTGCTGACCTTCAACACCCCCTGAAAGGAGTTCAGGGTGGAGAGCAGAAACGAGGTACTCTGTGCTCTGGGGAAAAATGGCAGAAGAGGTCTTCAGATAGTTGGATATTTTCAGGAGCCAATTTTATGAGCCCAATTCTTGTATCCCCTTCTATCTATAAGAGCACTAAAATCCTTCATGGTGCCTAATGCTGCTCCTTGTGACTAGCAGAAAACCTTTATTAAAAAATATGTGCTTTATTGCATGTACTCCTCCTTCACCAAAGTCACTTATATACTGACCTGCTTCCCTACCTCTTTGGAGCAGTTTCTCAAAGCTGTCTGAGTGTTATCTCCCAGGCTGAAGCCCTCATTTTGCCTCCAAATAAAACTTAACTCACAACTCTCACATGGTGTGATTTTTTTCAAGTTGACAGCACTTTGTTATCATCACAGCCTGAACTAAGTTGTTCTCCTTGGACACAGTTATTAACAGCAGTCTTAAGAATGTGTAGCTTTGATCATGTAAGAGTTCTTTCCTTCTCCTTTATTCCTATCCCAGCTAGTCTCCACTTTCCCATTCCTGATGGCTGGGTGATACTTTCACTCCTTTACTGTAAAATGACCCTCATTTACTCCTAACTGCAAATTTGTAATAAAGACAAAAGTACAAATGTCACAAAAAAACATGACAAAGAGCAATTGGTTCTTGAGATATTCATGTGAACGAACGCTGGCTTTATAGTTCAACTAAAACACATAAGCCAAATAATCTTTAGGATGGCTAGATATCAAAATGGTGGAAAAGTTTATCCACCCCAAAATAACAACCAACTGATTGAAGAAAACAGAAAGCAAATACCCTATTACTCTAGAATAGTTGCTCTCTCATTGCCAGATTCTCCCAATATTTGGGACATATTTATATTAAAAAACAAAACATATTCAATGCATATCTAAAGTTCAAACTTAACTTGGTGTCCAGCATTTTTATTTGTTAAATTTGGCAGCCCTATATTACCAGGATGTACTCAGTAATAATAAACATTTTCGAATTTTACTTTGTCATCACTTACAAGAAAATACCATTGGGCTTTATCTTTTCCATTTTCTTTAGCAAATATGATATGTATAGGATGTCTGTGTTGCTCCCTCCTAGATTCCTTAAAATATGATCCACCCTCAAACTCCAACAACTCCAAATGTGGAAAACCTTTAAATCAAATCTTTTCCAATTTTATTTCAGATTCAAAGTTTCATTCCAGTGTTTTCTTTTGCTCTGCACCAAAACTCTATGACTCTCAGAGTGAGACTTTCAGAAGGGGAAAATAGGCTTGTGCTAAATGCAGAAAAGAATTGCTGAAGATCCTGGGATCCCAGCCGTGCAGAAATGGGACATCTTCCTTGACCTGATGCACATACAGAGAGGCTCTAGGGATGGCAGGATAGAAAGGCAATGGCAGTGATTGATTGAATGGCCTTTAGCAGTTTGGTTATCTTTCATCTGCTTCTTCATTCATAAAAAAGTTAAGAGAGAGACACAGAAGGATACATGTAAGACTTCCACAAGGCAACAAATGGAAGGTGATTGTCAGAGAATAAAATTTTAAATAATATCCAATTACTGTCCTGGCCATGACAAGTCAAGCAGTCATTGTCTCAGCAAGAAGGCAGAACCCTCAGCAAGAGAAAAGACATCTCTGCCCACAACTTAGGTTTGTGTTTCAAAATAGACAGACTGGGGTATGCTAGTAAATGTCCAGCTGCAGTCAGTTCTTAGGGGAAAAAAAAAACAACAGACCTATTCATAGCCCCTAATGATTTTTGCAGTGGAAATACTCCCCATAGTTCCTGATTCGGATCACCAATGTGACCTCGCTGAGGAGACAGTGAGGGAGGGATGTGCAGACTAGGAGAGCGTGTGCGCCCAAAGCCACGTTTCCAGGTTTAGCCCAGGAGAAGGAAGACGCGGAACTTGACGAGGCGGTTTCTTGCCTCTGAGACAAAAATCTAAGTACAAACTTGCCTCAGGCTCAGGGGAAGATGGCGGAGCGACTCAGAGGGGATCAGATGAGAGGCGGCTCGGCCTGTGTGCCGCTTGGTCTGGCTGTGGCGAGACTGTGGTCACCAAGGCAGGAAGAGGAACTCGAATAGTCCTCCTTGACCTTCTGGAAGGCCTTCCTCAGTCTAGAGGACCTGAGACTGTGTGGTACTGTTAGGCAGGGACGGGGGTGAGGGTAGGACTTCTGGCTCCTCAAGGGCCTCCTGCAGCACGAGGAAGATCCAGCGCTTGAGAAACGCAGTGCCTGCCCTGCCTGGATGCTGCTGCAAAACCCCAGAGAACCCCTTGTGGGACTGGCAGGGCCTGGGTTGTTCTGTTTATCGATCTATTAATATTTTGACCACACTGTGTGACTTGTGGGAACTTAGTTCCCCGACCGAGCCTCAAACCCAGGTCCTCTGCTGTAAGAACCCAGGGTCCTAACCACTGGGCTGTCAGGGAATTCCCCTGGCTAGTTCTCTTTCATTCTCTCTTTGAAATCATGCCTGAAAACAGCATTTTGCAGTCTGCTTGGCCCGCAGAGTTCCAGCTTCTGTGTCACCCATGAGAAGGTTCTGGGAGATGTCTGACAGGTGGAAGAAAGAGTCCAGAGGCAGAGGCAGGATGCAGGCCTGCATCTTCTCAGGAGAGGCAGGAGATGGAGATAAGAAATCACTCCCTTCTGGTATGCATGAGGTCTCTCCTGTACCTGCGTGCCAGTGCCAGCCCTCTGCCAGCCCCTTGTCCTCATTCTCCACATATTCCCCAAATTCCCCCCAGACTTGGCCTTGACCAAATGGGAAAGCCCTAGTGTAGGTGATTCCTGGTCACTGAGCCACAGCACAGGTTTCTTCTAGAGTTTAATAGGCACAATGCCTATGTTTAGAATCACCCTCCATTCCTCTAAAACCATTATTCAATCTTTCTTTAAGTTATTTTATGTTTACTAATTAAGGCAGTGGGCTTACCCTGCGAAACCAGTGGTCCCAAGTTTCAACAGTCTAATGGGGGAAGAGACAAAATGAACACATGTACGCCCATGGCTGATTCATGACAATGTATGGCAAAACCCATACAATATTGTAAACTAATTAGCCTCCAATTAAAATAAATAATTAAAAAAAACAAAAAAGAGTCATTGCTGTTGTTCAGTCACTCAGTCATATCCAACTCTTTGCAGCCCCATGCACTACAGCATACCAGGCCCCTCTGTCCTTCACTATCTCCTGGAGTTTGCTCAAACTCGTGTCCATTGAATCGGTGATACCATCCAACCATCTCATCCTCTGTCACCATCTTCTCCTTTTGCCTTCAATCTTTCCCAGCATTAGCATCTTTATTTGCCATGAGAATCCCGTGAACAATATAAAAAGGCAAAAAATAGTTAAGAGTTATTATATTGTTGGGAAAGAATATATGTATATCTATGGCTGATTCATGGTAAGGTTTGACAGAAAACAACAAAATTCTGTAAAGCAATTATCCTTCAATAAAAAATACATTTAAAAAATGAGTTATTATATTGTTCATACCGGTGTATTGAAAACAGAGTAAAGGGTCTCAGTGTGTCTCAAGGGGTTATAAATGGCATCCACAGGAGTATGATTTCCAAGAAAAGGCAGAGGCGTTAGAGCAGTGAGACCAGTCAGCAGAATCCAGGGCAGAGGAAGGGGCTCCCCAGAAGAGGGCACATCTCAGGGAAAGGGTCTGGGTCAGGAACGTGGAGCTTTGACTGAAGAGCAATGGACCCCATGTGAAGAGCCCTGGAGGGACTGAAGAGCCCGGACATGCCACTCAGTCTGCTCCCAGCCCGCTAGCCATGATAACCGACCAGAGAAGAGGAGCTGGGAGACGGAAGATGGGCACCAAGCTGATCGGAGCAGCGAGAGAAGTGGAGAGTGGTAAGGAGCTGAGAGCCTGTTAAAACTCAGGACCACAGGCTTCCCAGAATAAGCCCACTGCCTTAACTAGTTAGGGTTTCTCAGGTGGTACTAATGGTAAAGAACCAACCTGCCAATGCAGGAGACATAAGAGACTTGGGTTCCATCCCTGGGTTGGGAAGATCTCCCTGGAGGAGGACATGGCAGCCCACTCTAGTATTCCTGCCTGGAAAATCCCGTGGACAGAGGAGCCTGGCGGGCTGCAGTCCATAGGGTTGCACGACTGAAGGAACTTAGCACAGCACATACTTTATTAATAAACACCACAGGTGGAGGGTGTAGAAAGTACCAGCAGGTAGCCTGCGGGTGGACACACAGTTAGGCAGAGCTACTGAACTACACACCCAAAAGACCTACAATTCAACTCCCAGTGTGTCCTTTTTCTCCCCACACCAAGCAGTTCTCCAACCCCCCTGGATATCCAACAACTCACTTCTGACACCATCCGCCCAGAGATAGCATCAGCTCCCAAAGGTGAAGGCTCAGTCCCACAAGACTGGGCCCCCCTACCACTGCAAATGCCAATAGCAAGTCCCTGTGCTTCCAAGGGACTGCGTACACACAGGATGCTACAATGACCTCCCTCCTCAGGTTCACTTAATTTGCTCATGGAACTCAGAGAGGCATTTTATGTATTCCATTGTTAGAAAAGGAACTCAGAAATAGCAGGGTGGAAGAGAAGACCAGGTAGAGAAAGGTGTGATGGGACTGATGTCGGCCAGCAGTGAAATGAGTTGGGGCCGCTGGACCAGGGGTCAGAGACAAGGCCCTGGTCATTGCGCTTTGCGGAGAAGAATTCTCACAAAGACGGAAAGCAGAGAAACAAGTAAAGTCTGTAGTAGAAGGAAAAGAGTACAGTACCTGTTGACAGACACACCGGCGGGCTCACACACAGAAAGAGCCACACCCTTGTGGCAGTTTAAACAGGGCATTTAAAAATGAGGTATATCTCCCATTTTATTTAGTTTATGTTTCCCAATTTCCCCATCTCTTTTCTATGATATTCTTTCTCAAGACTTCATCAAGCATAGTAGAAAAATTTTTGTAACACACACATATGTAAATAGTATGTATAACGTTATATATATTTTAGAAAGCTTGTGAATTTTTGCCTAGCTAAAAAATTTATGACATTTTGATTCCACTTGTTTGACTTAGTATGAATAGACTGCTGGATCTCTACTCTATAGTCACTCAAAATTTCTATACATTTTCATGTATTTTGGCATCTAGTATTACTGCTACACCAAAGACTTTGACTTTGGTGGATCACAACAAACTACAGAAAATTCTTAAAGAGATGGGAATACCAGACCACCTGACCTGCCTCCTGAGAAATCCATATGCAGGTCAAGAAGCAACAGTTAGAACTGGACATGGAACAACAGATTGGTACCAAATAGGAAAAGGAGTATATCAAGGGTGTATATTGTCACCCTGCTTATTTAACTTAGATGCAGAGTACATCATAAGAAATGCCAGGCTGGATGAAGCACAAGCTGGAATCAAGATTGCTGGGAGAAATATCAATAACCTCAGATACGCAGATGACACCACCCTTATGGCAGAAAGTGAAGAGGAACCAAAGTGCCTCTTGATGAAAGTGAAAAAGGAGTGAAATACCTTACTTAAAATTCAACATTCAAAAAACAAAGATCATGGCATCTGGTCCCATCACTTCATGGCAAAACAATGGAAATAGTGACAGAATTTATTTTCTTGGGCTCCAAAATCACTGCAGATGGTGATTGCAGCCATGAAATTAAAACACGCTTGCTCCTTGGAATAAAAGCTATGACCAAGCTAGACAGCATATTAAAAAGCAGAGACATTACTTTGACAAGAAAGGTCCAACTAGTCAGCGCTCTGATTTCTCCAGTAGTCATGTATGCATGTGACAGTTGGACCATAAGGAAAGCTGAGTGCCAAAGAATCAATGCTTTTGAACTGTGGTGTTGGAGAAGACTCTTGAGAGTCCCTTGGACTGCAAGGAGATCCAACCAGTCCATCCTAAAGGAACTCAATCCTGAATATTCATTGGAAGGACTGATGCTGAAGCTGAAACTCCAATCCTTTGGCCACCTGAGGCGAAGAACTGACTCCTCGGAAAAGACCCTGATGCTGGGAAGGATTGAAGGTAGGAGGAGAAGGGGTGGCAGAGGATGAGATGGTTGGATGGCATCACCAACTCAATGGACATGAGTTTGAGTGAACTCCAGGAGTTGGTGATGGACAGGGAAGCCTGAAGTGCTGCAGTCCATGGGGTCGCAAAGAGTCAGACATGGTTGAGTGACTGAACTGAAGTGTACTGTAGCCTGCCAGACTCCTCTGTCCATGGAAATTTCCAGGTCAGAATACTGGAGTGGGTTGCCGTTCCCTTCTCCAGTGATCTTTCCTACCCAGGGATCAAATCCAGGTCTCCTGCATTGCAGGTGGATTCTTTACCGTCTGAGCCACCAGGCACTTACAGTGGTCAAACTGAGTGAGCTTGAAAGTCTACTCATGGAGAGGCTGTGGGACCTGACCCATGGGGAGGCCTGGGCAGGAGCTCAGAGGCCCCCACAATCTTCCCCACCCCCTGAGCCCTGAGGCCAGGATGCCCTGGGGATCATTCCAAGGCCAACCACAGAAGTAAAAATGTAGGTGTGGCCCAATTCCTGGAAATTCCCACCTCTTCCCCAAAATAGCTAAAATACTCTTCCAATTCATTAGTCTATGAAATTCCTACCCCTATAAAAATTGACTTCCCTGATGGCTCAGTGTAAAGACTCTGCCTGTAATGCAGGAGATACAAGAAATGTAGGCTTGATCCCTAGGGTGGGAAAATCCCTTGAAGAGTAAACTCACTCCAGTATTCTTGCCTGAAGAATTCCATGCACAGAGAAGCCTAGCAGGCTTCCATATGGTTGCAAAGAGTCAGACATGACTGAGCAGCTAACATCATAGCCTACAGAAACTGACAACCCTGTATCCTGGAACTCCTCTCACCTTTTTTAAAAATTTTTTTTTAAATATAAATTTATTTATTTTAATTGGAGGCTAATTATTGTAGTGGTTTTGCCATACATTGACATGAATTCCATGTCATGTGTACATGTGTCCCCCATCCTGAACCCCCCTCCCACCTCCCTCCCTATTTCATCCCTCTGGGTCATCCCAGGGCACCAGCCCTGAGCACCCTGTCTCATGCATCAAACCTGGACTGACAATCCATTTCACATATGATAATATACATGTTTCAATACCATTCTTCCAAATTATTGCACCCTCACCCTCTCCCACAGAGTCCAAAAGACTGTTCTATTCATCTGCGTCTCTTTTGCTGTCTCGCATACAGGGTTATCATTACCATCTTTCTAAATTCCATATATATGTGTTAGTATACTGTATTGGTGTTTTTCCTTCTGGCTTACTTCACTCTGTATAATAGGCTCCAGTTTCATCCACCTCATTAGAACTGATTCAAATGTATTCTTTTTAGTGGCTGAGTAATATTCCATCATATATATGTACCACAGCTTTCTTATCCGTTTGTCTGCTGATGGACATCTAGGTTACTTCCATGTCCTGGCTATATAAACAATGCTGTGATGAACACTGGGGTACATGTGTTTCTTTAATTCTTGTTTCCTCCATGTGTTTGCCCAGCAGTGGGATTGCTGGGTCATATGGCAGTTCTATTTCCAGTTTTTTAAGGAATCTCCACACTGTTCTCCATAGTGGCTGTACTAGTTTGCATTCCCACCAACAGTGTAAGAGGGTTCCCTTTTTCCACACCCTCTCCAGCATTTACTGTTTGTAGACTTTTGGATAGTAGCCATTCTGACCAGGGTGAGATGGAACCTCATTGTGGTTTTGATTTGCATTTTGCTGATAATGAGTGATGTTGAGCATCTTTTCATGTGTTTGTTAGCCATCTGTATGTATTCTTTGGAGAAATGTCTGTTTAGTTCTTTGGCCCATTTTTTGACTGGGTCATTTATTTTCCTGGAATTGAGCTGCAGGAGTTGCTTGTATATTTTTGAGATTAATTATTTGTCAGTTGCTTCGTTTGCTGTTGTTTTCTCCCATTCTGAAGGCCATCTTTTCACCTTGCTTATAGTTTCCTTTGCTGTGCAAAAGCTTTTAAATTTAATTAGGTCCCATTTGTTTATTTTTGCTTTTATTTCCAGTACTCTGGGAGGTGGGTCATAGAGGATCCTGCTGTGGTTTATGTCGGAGAGTGTTTTGCCTATGTTTTCCTCTAGGAGTTTTATAGTTTCTGGTCTTATGCTTAGATCTTTGATCCATTTTGAATTTATTTTTGTGTATGGTTCTTCTCACCTTCTGAGATGATCCACACTATGTTCATGGAGTGTTTTTCCTCCCTGAATAAACCTTCACTTTACTATGGTTTCTTGAATTCTTTCCTATAAAGTCAAGAACTCACACTTGGCAGCTGACCCAGGGACTCAGACAAGATATGGGATGTGATCATCCTCTCTCACCACACTCTGTTTCCTGCAACAACAGGAGCACACTAGATAGGTGAGGGGCAAGGACCTCTCCTCTATAGCCAGAGTGATGGGAATCTCCAGCCAACACTCTGAAAAGTGAAAGGTGATCTTGGGAATTAGGCTTAAATTTAGTTGCAACTAAATACAACTAAATACAGCTCAGGGGTAAAGAACTCACCTGTCAATACAGAAGACATGGGCAGGAAACTCGAGTTTGATCCCTGGGTCAGGAATACCCCCTGGAAGAGGAAATGGCAACCCACTCTAGTGTTCTTGCCTGGGAAATCCCATGGACAGAGGAGCCTGGTGGGCTACAGTCTATAGGGTTGCAAAAGAGTCAGACATGACTTAGCAACTAAACAACAATAACAAATATGACATAGTTTTCCATCTTCTCAGAGGGTTCTGTTATATGTGGGGCTGGATGAATGAGAAACTCTATCCCAGATGATCTGAAAGCCCTCCTTAACAATAACACCTCCCTCTGCCTCTTCCCAGAGGGCATGGATTTCTTTCCTAGGTTGCTCCTTTATATAATAAACACATTGTCCCATGCTGGTCCTCCTTTAAAGAGCTAACATGTTTCTTAACTAGAGAGTCTTTGCATATATATTTTTCTCTACAGGAAAAAAAAAATGAAATAACTTATGATCCAATATTTCTAAGAGTCTTCCCTAAGTAATCAGAAGTTATTTTGGAACATTCTCTGCAAACTGTTCTCATATATTGTGGACCAGTGTTCACAGCAGGCTGCATCCTGCAGCACTTGATGGACTCACTGAATTCCCCAGCAGTTCTCCCGTGGGGCACCTGGGATGGACTCTCCTTGGTGCTGTCCATCTGGAAGTGAGGCCAAAGGCAGGAGGAGCAGGGAGTAGAAGCTCCTGTTTCACCCTTGGGCATTTTCGGGGCTCTGGGTCAGTGTAGGAGACTGGAGAATGTGATGGACCATAGAAGAAATGGCAACAGAAGCAAACAGAGAAAGAAAGAGCAGGTCTAGGAATTGTCCAGAGGGTGCAGGAGTGGGAAAGGTAAAAAAATAATATAATGATGATAGAAATCAAAAGTGTCAGAGGCTCATACAAATGGATAGCCATCTTGACAATTGAAAATAAGTGTTGAATTTATTGTTTTTTAGACTTTTTATTTTGTATTGGGGTATAGCCAATTAACCACATTGTGATAGTTTCAGGTGAACAGCCATACATATACATGTATCCAGTCTCCCCGAAACTCTCCTCCCATCCAGGCTACCACATAACATTAGGCAGAGTTCCCTGTGCTGTATAATAGTCAGACAGAGAAGGAGAAATATTGTATGACATCCTTAATATGTGGAATTTAAAAAGAAAGGATACCGAAGAACTTACTTACAAAGAAGAAAGAGATAGATTTAGAGAACAAACTAAGGCTGCCTGCACACACTGCTATTTTTAAAACGGATAACCAATAAGCCTTGAATTTATTTTTAAAATTCAAAAGCAGGCATTTCAAGTTTCAGGAGAATTCTGCTTTGAGACATTAATCTTATAAGAGTTATTTCTATTGTGGCCTGAGAATGAGTAAAGTTATTCACTTCCAAAGTGAGTAAAAACCAGCCCTGGCTGAGCAGTGACTAACAGAAGAAAAAAGAGTCTATCACTTCTAGAGCACATGGGAAAGAAGAAAAAAAGAAAAAAACCCTGAGGAAATTGCCACTGAATTTCATGCTGGACAGAATTACTTCTGCATCCATTCTGATCTTCTAGGTATCATGGCGAGTTGACCTGCAGAATAGGGACCACCAGCTCTCTTTCGTATAAGGGCACACTGAACGAATTAACTCAGAGTCAGGGACAAAGGAAATCTAAAAGCTATAAGCCTCATTACTTGAAAAAATTCCAAAGGAGTAGTTTTTCTTCATCTATTTCTGGTAATATACAGAGCAAGTTAAGGCAATCTGCTCATGTTTCTCTAATATAATTGACTTTTACAGAGAGAGCAAAAGGCAGTTATTTCCTCAAAAAGTAATCTCAAATCTGAAGCTAATTCATTAGCTACTCAGATGTTAGAAAAGGAATGGTGTTATTCTTGTTTAAGCTGTAGGCTGTACTGAAAGCAATGACCAGCGTGATTAAAAAAATGTGAAGATAATTAGTACAAGTTTAAATGCAAATGGTAATTTTATGGAATTATTTTAAGTAGTTGAGAAATCATTATTTTTCTAGGATCACATAAAGCTTTTTCCTAATTTTCTATGCGAATATTTTTACACAAATTTCTAAAGAAAATAAATGTTTAACATCCCCACTTAAAATCCTGCAGATATTTCTTAAATCTTAATATTTTGACCAAAAAATACATTCAACTCCCAAAGAATGGAAAATAGCATGCCTTGGTTGGAAGAATGCTAGCATTCTTTCCACACCAGCCTCACTTGGGCCAAGTAAGTGAAATTACTTCAATGGAGCCCATCTTTTTTCAAAGGCTTAATACATCCCCATTACCTCCTGGAATTGCTGAAAACTACAATGATTCACTTGGGTACAATTACAAGCATTACTTTTCGGAGAGTGTTATATAAATACCACTTGGAAGAAAGTTAAAAGGGTAAGTCAGTAATTGAGAAACCTTTCAAAGATTTTATTTTCACCATTTGTGATTACTTGGTTATTGAATTATAGGTTAAAAAAATACATGCTTCTTTCTTTAAAAGTTTTATTGAAATGTAGTTGATTTACAATGTTATGTTAGTTTAAGGTATACTGCAAATTGACACCATTTTATATGCGTGTGTGTATATATATATATATATTATATATATATACTTATAATATAATTGTTTTATATATATACACACACACACATACATATACATATGTATGTGTGTGTGTGTGCTTTCAGTCACTCAGTTGTGTCTGACTCTTTGAGACCCCATAGACTGTAGCCTGCCCGACTCCTCTGTCCATGGGGTTTTTCAGGCAAGAATACTGGAGTGGGTTGCCATTTCCTCTTAGGGGACCCAGGGATCTTCCCAATCCAGGGATTGAACCCATGTCTCTGGCATCTCCTGCATTAGCAAGAGGATTCTTTACCACTGAGCCACCTTGGAATACCATATATATAAAGCGAGAGAGAAAGAGAGAGAGGTTTTTTTCCATTATGGGTTATAATCCTGTGCTTATACAGTAGATCTTTGCTGAAAAGCTACTGTCTTGCTATAACAAGTCAAACAAAAACACGTACATGTAAGTGCACACACACAGAGACAACCATATAGTTACTGTAAAATATTAGCTATATTCCCTGTGTTCTACAGTGTATCCTTGTAGCTTATTTTATGCATAATAGTTTGTACCTCTTAATCCCCTGGTCTGCATACAACAATATCTGTAAGAGAAAGGCAAGTGAGACCCACATGATTACTCTCCTGGCCAGGTTGCTCCGTGTGAGAAGGTATGAGCTTTATTGTCAGCAGCAGGGTTTTAGAAAGGCGTTAGTGGGTTCCCTTTTCCCCCAGAGCAAGGCTGCCTCCTGATCTGCCTGTGTCAGTGTGCCCCAGTGATAATCATCCTGACTCATGAAAAGCTACTCTCATAAGCAAACCAGGACCACACAAGTCAGGCTGAGGGTCCAGACGTCAATTATTGGCTGGGAAAAGCCAGATTTTGAGGGAAAAAAAAAAAAAAACTAGTTCTGGATTTTTCTACTTTTCAATGTTGCCAGACCCTGCCATGGACGAAAAATCTCGCAGATACTCCAGCTTACTTTCTGGAGTTCCTTAAACAGATCCCCACCCTTTTCTCTTTTATTCTAATGTGTTTTGTGGCAGGGCAACATTCCAGTGGTGCCCTTTTAAACATAAAAACAAAGCCACAAAAATGCACCGCCTCCATGTGAACTCCAGAAAGTAAAAGTGCTTCTCAGTTTACCTTCAGACCTTGGCTGTCTGGTCTCATGTGAGCCTGTGGGGTTCTCTGCTCTGTCGGGTACTGGAGCTCTCCTCCAGGGCTGGGCATCTCCCATTGCCCTCCCTCCCTCTAGTCATGGGTTTTGGTTGATTACAGTGGAAGCTCAGTTGCGTTAGAAGCATCCTACTGGATTCTTTAGAAATAAATCCAAGGAACATTCTAGAGCAATAGTTCTCAAATTAGGGTACATCTAATTTCCCTGGAGGGCTTTTTTACAATTTTGTTTATTGACTGCATAATTGCTATACAATCCTAGATAAATTATTGGTGTACAAAATAATGATTCACAATTTTATACTCCATTTTTAGGGATTCCCAGGTGGTAAAGTATCCACCTGCCAATGCAGGAGACAAAGGTTCAATTCCTGGGCCAGGAAGATCCCCTGCAGGAGGAAATGGCAACCCACTCCAGTATTCTTGCCTGGAAAATCTCATGGATAGAAGATCCTGGTGGGCCACAGCCTATGGGGTCACAAAAGAGTCGAATGTGGCTGAGTAAGTGAGAATGCACACACACTCCATTTATAGCTATTAAAAAATACTGGCTATGTTCCCCATATTGTACAATATATCCTTGTATCTTATTTTATACCTAGCAGTTGGTACCTCTTAATCTCCCACACCTATTTTGCCCACTCCTCCCCACTCTCCCCACTGTAACCACTAGTTTGTCCTCTATATCTGTGTATGCTTCTTTTTGCTATATTCACTAGTTTGTCATATTTTTTACATTCCTCATGGTAGTGATATCGTACTAGTTGGAGGGCTTGTTTACATACAGATGCCCAGGTACCACCTTCAGAGATTCTGGTTGGTGTAGGTTGGGGGGTGGAGGGCAGAATGAGCAGCTGCATTTCTCCAGGTGTTGCTTTTGCTGCTGTCCAGAGACACACACTTTTAAGTAGCACTTGTCTAGAACTGTTCACAGACACAAAACCAGGCAGTTTTGTGGTTCCTGCATCCATTTCTCCAGCATTAGTCACATACAGCTGTACCCCTAGGCCCTCTGCCAGATTCCAGGAGGCATAAGTGAATAAACAGGCACCTAAGTTTAATAATTTATAATGGGCCATATAAATAGTATGTAGGAAAGAATGGGGTGGATACAAGGCTGAAGGCTACCTGGATGTAGGGGTGGGGCAGGGAGCTGTTCTGAAAAGTTTGAGAAGATGACGTTTGGACTGCCTCTAGAAAGGGGATGCAGAATCACCAGCAGAGCGGCACCAGGAATAGAGGCTTATGGCTGTGGTAGAGAGTACTGTATGCAGATCTATAAGGACCTATAGCCTGAGAAAAAGGGAAGGAAGGATGTAGAAGAGACAGAAGACTTGAACGCGAAAAGCAACAATGGGCTAGAAGATAGGAAGGCTATGAGATACTATCACAGGAATTATGGCTGCATTGAATGAGGAGAGGGAAGGAAGGGAGAAAATCAGTGATGAAAAACCAAGAATAGCTGAGGGAATGGAAGGAGTTCATTTCTGGACAAGTCACATTTGAGCTATCGAGAGCACAGAGGTAGTGCTCTCTGTTAGGGTATCTGAACACATAAGTCCCAGAGTCTGGGAGACAGATATGGCTAGCAGTCCTCAACTTGGGCCAATCAGCAGTTGAATTCTTAGAAGCAAATGAGATTGCCTCTCTGTCCATTCATTCAGTGTCTACTGAGCACCTGGTAGCTGTCAGGTGCATTTAAGGAGTGTATTAGTCTTGCGTGCTAACAAATTGGCACAAATTGGGAGACTTAAACAACACGTGTTTATTATCTCCCAGTTCTCTTAGTCAGAACTCTGGGTTGGTTGGGCTGGTTTCTCTGCTCCAGATTTCACAAGGCAGAAATCAGGGTGTCAGCAGGGTTGTGCTCCTTCTGGAGCCTCTGGAGATGAATCTGCTTCCAGGCTCATTCAGGTTATTGGCAGAATCGACTTCCTTGTGGCTGTAGGACTGAAGTCCCCAGTTTCCTAGTTTCCTTGTTGGCCATCAGACAAGCTTTGGTCTCCACCCAGAAGCAGCTTGAATTCTTTTTCCTGCTTTCTGTTTGGCACCCTTCAGCAGCTGTAGGTGGAGTCCTTCACACTCTCCTGCAGCAGATCTCTCTGCCCTCACCCTCTTCTGAGGTGTCTCTCTGAGAAATGTCTCTGCTTTTAAAGGAGAAATGTGAGTAGGCTGGGCCATAACTTTAAATCTGCAAAGTTTCTTTTGCTACATAAGGTAACATTCACACGAGGTCCACGGAGCAAGGTGCAGGCATCTTTGAAAGTCATTCTGCTCATCACAAGTAACTGGAAATTTGGTATTTAGGAAAAATGACACAATCCTTGCCTTCGTGGAGTTTACAGAGTAAGGGGACATTTAGGTCTAAATCAAATGATTCCCCTGCAGAATTATATAACTATAAAATATGCTGAAATCTCTGAAGGAACACCAAAATGTAACAGGTATGGTGAGAAAAATGCAGGATGGCCTGGTCTGCAGAGAGAAGGTATGTTTTGCCACAAGCATGAAACTGAGTTGAGAGCTGAATGATAGATAGGAGCTACCTATATGAAGAGGGTTAAGGAACAGCATTTCAGAAGGAAGGAAGAGTATATACAGATGCCTTGAGGGGAATGTGATATTAAGGACTGAAAGAAGGCAGGAGGGTCTGGAGCAGAGGGGATGAGGGATGTGGAGTAGGAGAGGGAAGCTGGACATGGAGGAAAATAAGGGAGAAGTTTTTGTTTCTCTCTTAAAGGCAACAGGAAAACACTGAAAGTTTTTCCTCAAGGAAATGCCACTTTCAGATTTTATTTTTTATGTGATTATTCCAACTGCAGTATGAAGAAGGTAAAGTAGGTGACAAGAGAGCAAAAGCCTTAGGGACACAGTTCTGTGGTCTCAGAATGAGATGGCAGGAGCTGTGAACTGTGGCAAGATAATGAAAAGAGAAAAGTGAATGGGTTTGAAAGATGTTTAAGAAGTCTATTAGTCAGAATCCTTTGGTTACATGTAACTTGAACTCTCACATGAGTAAAGAAAGAGAGACAGGGAGAATACTATTAGCTTATGTTTCCCCAAATTCGGGAAAACCAGGGATGACACTGACTTAAGCAGGGACACAAATATCCATGGCCTTTTTTGCCATCACTTATTACAGTGGACTCCTTGCCTGACAATGTAACAGATTAACTGAAAGTGAGGACTGAGGCAGGGGTAGGGGAACATCCTGCAATCAGTCCAAGATTCCAATTTTTACAATGAGAGAAGAAAGAATCTTCTCTTACTTATTTATTTTATTGAAGTATAATTGCTTTACAAGGCCGGGTCAGTTTCTGCTGCACAACAGTGACTAGGCTCTATGTATACATACACTCCCTCCTTCTAGGGCGTCCCTCCCAATCCCATCCCAGCCCTCTAGGTTATCACAGAGCTCTGAGCTCAGCTCCCTGCGCTATATAGTAGCTTCCCACTAGCTATTCTCACACACAGAAGTGTATATATGTCAATGCTCCTCTCTCAATTCATCCCTTCCTCACTACCTTCCTTTTAAATTTAACTCCATTTAAAAAAATTCCCTGTCTAAACTTCAATCAGTTGGCTATCCCTGGAAAAATCACTATGGTTAGGGGTAAGGTCCAATTGGGAGGCACTGCTATTTTCTAGGCATATTTCCCAGCAAAGAAGGCACACTGTTCTGATAAAACAGAACAAGTGCTCAGTACAAAAAAGCAAAGTTGATAACATGTTGGTGTATGTAGGACATGGTATGTGATAGAGAAACAATTCCAAAACAATTCCCTTGTTAATGGCTAGACCATCTAGATTAGCGATGGCCAGACTATGGCAGGAAATCCTAAGTCCTAGGCTATTGCCTGTTTTCATAAATAAAGTTTTATTGGCACACAGCCATGCCCATCTGTTTATGCATTGTCTATGTTGCTTTCATACATGAATGGCAGAGTTGAGTAGACATGATGCAGACTGTGTGGTCCAGATAACTTAAAATGCTCATTATCTGGTCATTTAGAGCAAGTTTGCCAACTCCCAATCTAGACAGACATGTCTTTCAAGAGAAGCGCTGCGTTTAGAAGGAAGAACACACATTTGGTTTGGGATATGATGAATTTAGGCGCTTTTCAGATATCTAAATTGGAACAACACATACGTGCTTGGAGATCTGTAGTTTCTGTTCCTCACATTTTTAAATGGCTCGGTGAAGAATTTATTAATTTCCCATATTCATTGGAATCAACATTGTTTTGTAGTCATAGTAACTAGTTACCATTACAGCCAGTTTTAAATTGGTTTAATCAATCAATGATAACAGGTTTTTGAAAGTGAGCCAGTGAGCAACAGGGCTCCTCTTTTGAAAGACAATCAGTTGGCAAGAGCTTCAGTCCAAGGAGCATACTAAGAAGTCAACCAATTCACAGAGTATAACCCAAACAACTAAGTTTCTCTAGCTGATGTCAGCCCATTCTCTGAACTGAATATCTGCTAAAAATCCAAGGTAAAATTAGCAGTCTGCTTTGTTTGAAGAGACTGTATCTAAAAAAATTATAACTCTCCCTTATGAGTGATAAATTCAGCTTTGTGTTTCCATTAACAAATAGTGAGTTCTTATTTCAGATGGGGCTCCCCTGGTGGCTCAGACGGTAAAGAATCTGCCCGCAATGTGGAGACCTGGGTTCAATTCCTGGGTCAGGGAGATTCCCTGGAGAAGGGAATGGCTAATCACTCCAGTATTCTGTCTATGGAAAATTCCATAGACAGAGGAGCCTCACAGGCTACAGTCCATGCGGTCTCAGACACAACTGTGAGACTGACACTTTCACTTTCACTTTCTTCCTTCAACTGAGCCTCAGATTAAAGAAAAGAGAGAGAAAGTAAATGTCTAAATTTCATAGATAGTTGCAACCACGGGAGAGGCAGCAACTGTTTAGGGAAGGTACACTAGGTGAGGAGACAAAAGCTGTGAAGATGAAGCTATGCGAACCCTAGGATTTGATGACTACATAGAGGAGAAGACTGCAAAAGAGGAAATGATAGATAAACCACAGAGATGTGAGGATGCCCAAGACAATATGTTCCCACAGAGGCTGTGGCCAGAAACTGTTTAAAGAATCAAGGAACAGTCAAGAGAGGGAAATGTCACTGAGAACTTACCTAAGATATGAACTGAGATTTGTCTACTGGGGATAGTAATAGGGAGATCATTGTGACTTTGGTGACATCTCCATGTTTCTACCAATAAGACTGAAATTAAGGTTGGATGTTGAGAGGTGAGTGAAGATGAGGAGATGGGAACACACTGTATAAATAATCCTTTGGTAGATAGAGGAAAAAATGGTCTGGTATCATTTTGCTTATAAAATAGGAAAGGCTTCATCATGTTAACATACTCATGTCAAAAATTCAGTAAAGACATTGAAGACATAAGGAAAGACATAATCAATAATATGATAAGTACTGAAATAGTGAGAGGGAGGGTGACCAGGGTAGCAGTGAAGGAATTAGGTTTAGATAAGAACAGGAGAACCTATAACCAAACAAAACAAAACATAAAAAGGAGGAAGCAAGAGTGGGTACAGAGGGGCTTCCCAGATGGCTCACTGGTAAAGAATTTGCCTGCAATGCTGGACACCCAGGTATAATCACTGGGTTAGGAAGATCTCCTGAAGGAGGAAATGGCAACTCACTCTAGTTTTCTTGCCTAGACAATCCCATGGACAGAGGAGCCTCGTGGGTACAGTCCATGGAGTTGCAAAGAGTCAGACACAACTTGCCAACTGAAGAGTGGGCAGAGATCTAGACTGGGTTACAGGAGGCAGAGCATGAATTGGCAGGAGAAGCCGTTTGATTATTTCTTTGGTCTCTTTGGAGGTGGAAAGCAAAGCTCCCTTCTGAATGCGAAAAATAAAATGGAAAAAGTTGGTTGAATCTAAAGGAAATTTAGGACACTTATAGGAAGAAAATAGAATCCAGAATAGAACATTGATAGAAACCATATTTATCAATGGTGGATAAGTGAAATTGGACTAAGAATGACTGAATGAAAAAGAAAGAAGGGAAATCAAGACAGTGGTTTAATAGAAACCAAGAGAAAGGGAAGTTTTATGAAAAGAACAGACACTAGTTGTAAAAAAAAAAAAAGTAAGATTAAAAACTGAAAAATGACCAATTAGATTTAGAAACTAGGATGCCATTAGCTTTTTCATGGAAACTGGGGCCAGAAATCTGATTATAATAAGTTAAAAGTTGAATTGGGAGATTTCTATTCAGACATGGTGGATTGAACATTGTATGTTTATTTCTGCTTCTTTAATATCTTTATCTCTACATTATATTTTATATAATGAGAGTAAAGTTAAAATTTATGTACTATAAGAGTAAAGATAGTACTCTTTATATAACTATCAAGTTATATAGTTCTCAACAAGTTTTTAGAAGATGAAAAGTTAGCAGAGATGAGAAAAGTAAATAGGAACTCTCTGTAAATACCAAAGAGAAAAAAATCACTTCAGTGCTGTGGGTTGAATGTTTGTGGCATCATAATATTCATATGTTTAATTCTAATACCTAGTGTGATGATATTAAGAGGTGGAGGCTTTTGGGAGGTGATTAGGTCAAGAGACCAAAGCCCTCCTAAATGGGAGTCATGCTCTTAGAAAAGAGAACCCAGAAAGCTTGCAAGCCCCTTCTGCCACATGAAGAAGGCTGTGATCTGGAAGGGGACCCTTACCCAATGATGACAGCGCCACAATCTTCAACTTCCAGCTTCTATAACTGTGAGAAATTTCTATTGTTTATAGGCCACCCAATCTATGGTGTCTTGTTACAGCAACTCAAATGGACTAAGACAAACAACCATGGAAAGGTTCAGAAAATAGAACCAGCCGGTCATGACATGGACAAAAAGCCCTATGTGTCAAACAGCTAGGTCATAATATTAACTGATAAGACTGTGGGCCCTCTCACTACTTATGGACTCTAGAATGCTAGGGCTTAGACATACATAGGTCTGTCTGCCCTCTGATGGAGGTGGAAGCTTCCTGATGGGAGAGACTGGTTGAGGGGGAAACTGGGTCTTATTCTTATGGGACGGGCCATGCTCGGTAAATCTTAATCCAATTTTCTGTTGAAGGGCAGGGCTATGTTCCCTTATTGCCAAACTTAGACTTAAATTGAAGAAAGTAGGGAGAACCACTAGACCATTCAGGTATGATCTAAAGCATATCCCTTATGAATATACAGTGGAACTGATAAGTAGATTCAAGGGATTAGATCTATTAGACAGAGTGCCTGAAGAACTATGGATGGAGTTCGTGACATGGTACAGGAGGCAGTGATCAAGACCATCCCCAAGAAAAAGAACTTCAAAAAGACAAAATGGTTCTCTAAGGAGGCCTTACATAGCCTTTCATAGCTATTTGCTATGAAAAGAAGAGAAGCGACAGGCAAAGGAGAAATGGAAAGATATACCCATTTGAATGCAGAGTTTCAAAGAATAGCAAGGAGAGAAAAGAAAGCCTTCCTCAGTACCCAATGCAAAGAAATAGAGGGAAACAAGAGAATGGGAAAGACTAGCAATCTCCTCAAGAAAATTAGAGATACCAAGGGACCATTTCATGCAAAGATGGGCACAATAAAGGACAGAAATGCTATGGACCTAACAGAAGCAGAAGATAGTAGGAAGAGGTGGCAAGAATACACAGAACTATACAAAAAAGATTCACGACCCAGATAATTGTGATGGTGTGATCACTCACCCATTGTGAGAAATCCTGGAATGTGAAGTCAGGTAGGCCTTAGGAAGCGTCACTATGAAAAAAGCTAGTGGAGGTGATGGAATTCCAGTTGAGCTATTTCAAATCCTAAAAGATGATGTTGTCAAAGTGCTGCACTCAATATGCCAGCAAACTTGGAAAACTCAGCAGTGGCCAGAAGACTGGAAAAGGTCAATTTTTATTCCAATCCAAAAGAAAGGCAACGCTGAAGAATGTTCAGACTACTGCACAGTTGCAGTAATCTCACGCACTAGTAAAGTAATGCTCAAAATTCTCCAAGCTAGACCTCAAAAGTACACGAAACATGAACTTCCAGATGTTCAAGCTCATTTTAGAAAAGGCAGAGGAACCAGAGATCAAATTTCCAACACCTGCTGGATCATTGAAAAAGCAAGAGAGTTCCAGAAAAAACATCTATTTCTGCTTTACTGACTATGCCAAAGCCTTTGACTGTGTGGATCACCATAAACTGTGGACAATTCTGAAAGAGATGGGAATACCAGACCACGTGACTTGGCTCTTGAGAAACCTGTATGCAGGTCAAGAAGCAAAAGTTAGCACTGGACATGGAAAAACAGACTGGTTCCAAATAGGAAAAGGAGTATGTCAAGGTTGTATATTGTCACCTTGCTTATTTACCTTATATAAGGAGTACAACATGAAAAACCCTGGGCTGGATGAAGCACAAACTTGAATCAAGATTACTGGGAGAAATAACCTCAGATATGCAGATGACACCACCTTTATGGCAGAAAGTGAAGAAGAACTAAAGAGCCTCTTGATGAAAGTGGAGAGTGGAAAAAGTTGGCTTAAAGCTCAACATTCAGAAAACTAAAATCATGGCATCTGGTCCCATCACTTCATGGCAAATCAATGGGAAAACAGTGGAAACAGTGACAGACTTTATTTTTTGGGGGTTCCAAAATCACTGCAGATGGTGACTGCAGCCATGAAATTAAATGATGCTTGCTCCTTGGAAGAAAAGTTGTGACTAACCTAGGCAGCTTATTAAAAAGCAGAGTCATTATTTTGACAACAAAATTCCATCCAGTCAAAGCTATGGTTTTTCAGTCATGTATGAATATGAGAATTGGACTATAAAGAAAGCTGAGCACTGAAGAACTGATGCTTTTGAGCTGTGGTGTTGGAGAAGACTCTTGAGAGTCCATTGGACTGAAAGGAGATCCAACCAGTCCATCCTAAAGTAAATCAGTCCTGAATATTCATTGAAAGGACTGATGCTAAAGCTGAAACTCCAACACTTTGGCCCCCTGATGCAAAAAACTGACTTTTATTTGAAAAGACCCTGATCCTGGGAAAGATTGAAAGCAGAAGGAGAAGGGGATGACAGAGGATGAGATGGTTGGATGGCATCACCAACTCAATGGACATGAATTTGAGTAAGCTCCAGAAGTTGGTGATGGACAGGGAGTCCTGGCATGTTGCAGTCTGTGCAGTCGCAAAGAGTCGGACATGACTGAGCAAGTGAATGGAACTGAGACATACACACAGTTTAGAGTTTACTACATTTGATCTTCCTCATCACACCAAATGGGCAGGCTCCAGCCCAATCACTGACCAGTTGATACAAGTCTCTCCATTCCACAAAGCTTCCAAGGAGCTGATGGGTGACTCATTCTTTTTTTTTTTTTTTTTTGTGACTCATTCTTAAATGCAAATGAATGAGACCACCAGTCATGTGAAAAAAGCTCCTAACACAACAGAGAGAGACCAGCACTAATGAGGAAAGATCAAACAGAGAGTAAAAGGAACAATTCTCCCCAATTCCATGAAAATAACACTAGATTTCATAGTTTCATGTATGCATGCATGTATTGGGTTGGCCAAAAAGTTCATGTAGGTTTTCCATAAGATCTTATGGAAAAACTTGAACAAAATTTTTGGCCATTCAAATAGTTAGCTATAGATATAGATTATGCCCAAGAAATAAGAACAGGGATATGAAGGAAGGCTTAATGGGAGCACAGTTTTGGAGATTTATATCTGAAGAAAGAGATGAAATTGTTTGAAAGTGGGAAATCAAAGGTAGAAGCAGCTTGAACAGCATTCAAGAGAATGGTATTTTCATCATTATCCATGGATGCTATTCAACTTTTAAGTTTTGTGCATGCATTTAATAAAAAGAGTAAACACTAAAAATAAACAAATTCTACACAGGGCATGTGGACAAAGAATGTAAATAATCTTTTTAAGACTCTTTGCTCCAAAGAATAGAAAATGGGACAACAGTAGTAAGAAAGGTACAGGATCATAGAAGATTTTTATTTTATTATTTTAAATAGGAAATCTTTGAGTGTATCTGTAGGTTAGGAGGAAGAGTGAAAAGGAGAGAGAGGGTCAAAACACAGCTAACAGAGCAAGTTAAGGGACATGATGCAGAGAGGTATCAGGGTAAACCATGCAAGGTCAATACTGACTTTATGGACAAGTTCTTCTCTCCTCTGAACTGCAAGAATGGAACACTGATGAAGATGTGCCTTATGGCTCTCATTTTCCCAGTAAAGGAGAAATAAGTTCAGCATCACTGATGTCAGTGAAGGGCAAGTAGATATGAGGATGAGAAGAGTGCTAGTGATTTGGAATATCCTTGTGAGTAACTGAGGAAGCAAGCAAGCCAGAACTGTGTAAAAGAACTTTCAAATCACATGAAGGCCTGGTACTTCCTTGTGGTTCATTGGTTAAGGATTCACCTTCCAATTCAGGGGACACAAGTTGGATCCGTGATCAGAGAATCCCACATGGTAACCAAGCCTGTGTACTACAACTAGAGAAGGCTGCAAGTTTCAATGAAGACTTAACATAGCCAAAAATATATTTTTTTAATGTCTAAATACCTTTTAAAAAAATGAGGGCTCATTAGAGATTGGAGACCATAAGTTGTAATTACAGAGTCTCACAGATGAATGATTGGGGGGTGGAGGTGGCAATTATCAACTAATTTCTAGGAAAGGTAAATGGATGGTGATTGATGCGGATTTGCAAGGTCATAAGAATGTTGAGGAGATCAAACAATATAATGAAACCTAAGTATTTTGTTGTAGAGAGGTTGGCCTACAGAAGGAAGTAGTGGACTGAGTAAAATAAAAGGCTTTGATAATCAGAAGTCTTAGACAAACTGCATATAGTGAACAGGGGAAGGAGAGGAATGTAGGGATGATTGTGGTCAGGAGTTGAATATTGGGGTTTAAAATTCTCCAACTTGTGCCGATGTCCTGAGTATGATCCTATAGATGGTGGCTTAAGGACTGGGACAGACATTGTTGGAGTATAAGCAGATGAGAACCTCTACACGTGAATGACAGAGACAACCAGGACAGTGGCTGACCACAGAGGGGCAGAAAGGAAAACAGTACACCAGGCACCAAAGCTTGAGGAAAGATGGGGTCATTTAATTGTATGGGCACACCACAGAGGAAGGAGCCTGCATAAAGGTAGAAGTATATGGAGCTAAAGATAAGCAACACCATCAATGCCTTTTTAAACATCTCTAAATCTTCCCATCTCTTTATTCTGATCAATGTGGTTACTTGGTTGGACCAGCCAAAGAATCCAGTGTCACTAGAAAAGCAATTGGATGAGATTAAGAATTATTGCAAAAGGAAAACCATCATGAGAAAAATTCTGGAGGTGGTGAGACAGAAGGGAATCCCAGTCCATCATAAAATTGTATCTGCCTGAGTGCTTAGGGCCAAGAAAAAATCAGGATGGGCCCCACAGAAGGCAATTAGGACCCCAGATTCAAATAAAGGCAAAAAGCTCCTTTTAATTCCAATCTTTATATTAGTGTCTATTGGGGACATACAAGTCAAAGTGTTAGTTGCTCAGTCATGTCCAACTCTTTGCAATCCCATATATGGTAGTCTGCCAGGCTCCTCTCTCCTTGGGATTTCCCAGCCAAGAATACTGGAATAGGTAGCCATTCCCTTCTCTAGGGGACCTTCCTTACCCAGGGATTGAACCTGGGTCTACCTGCATTGCAGGTTTTTTTGTTTGTTTGTTTTTACCATCTGAGCCACTAGGGAAGCCCTGTGACATATAAAAGCTGCCTATCAAGTTGTCATCATACAGTGATCTTAAGGGCATGATAAACAGAAGGATGCAGAGGGAAGCGTGGGCAATCAGGAGTTGATCCTGAATAGCATGGAGGGGCCCAATACAAAATGTGCTCCAGAATGAGAGACCACCATCTCTCAGCATCTGTGAGAAGACCATTTGGGGCATAGAACACTGGCCACCAAGGTGTTTGTTTTGCATTTGCCCGTAAGTCAAGCATGGGCAAGCTTGGTGGGTGGTAAGGTTATTCTCAGAATATGTTTCCTGCCTTCTTTTCTTCTCTTGTATCAAATGTTGAATGTTGTCCAGCCCCTGTGGTGTGTTACACCCAGGCACTGTGATGATGACTCTTATTTATTATTTCCCTCCTCTGTCGCCCTGCTCCTTGGTTCTACTTTCATAAGGGCAGGCTCTTTCTTGGCAATTTTTATCTCTAAGCTTAGAGCCCGCCCTATTTCCTCTGCCTTTTTATTCCCCATATGTGCTTTGATTTATTAAAAAAAAAAAAAAACCTACAGAGAGTCTCGAAATTAAGAGAAGTAAAACATGATTGCTTGCATTCTTCCACTCTTCCTGAACCCACAGACTCGAGGCAGCGACTGCCTAAGTACTCACAGAAAGTTATTTTAGGGAATGAATCTGGGGTCATTATAAAATTCCAGTGGCTTTAGTTTCCTCACAATTTTCTGATATTCAAGCTTTTTAGACAGGATTGTCTGAAGCTATGTAGCTTAAGGGTCTCTGGGTTATAACCGTGGATCCACCTCTAATGCCCAGTATTAGAGCAAGACTCCAAACTCTCTATTCTATAAAATAGGGAGCACAAAAATAACCTTCCTTGAAGAGCTGTGGTCAATAAAAACTAATAAACACTACCACAAAACAGCCAGAATTTAGATGCAGGAATGGGGTGTTTGAGAAACACTAAATAAATTGATGTAGTGAACAGTCTAAGAACCGAGAACTCAAGGAAGTCTGCCAGCTGAAAATATTAATGTCCAACATTAATAAAGTCAGGGCTTCTCAAAAGCAAAATTCTGCTTGAGGCACACAATACAGCCAGCCACCTCCACTTGTTCTCCATTTGAGGTATCTTTTCTGACCTTCAGGGCAGCAGCACTTTTTTCATTCATGTTAATTGCCTGGATCTTTCATCTCTACAATACGCACCCTGGCAGCCATCTGTACAGCGTTCTGCCACTTTCCCCAAATTCCTTCTCTCCAAATTTCATCTGGTCTTTGTGCAAATATCCAGGACTTAGTTGTCTGCTGGATGATAGTAGATAGCAAGGGGGTGAATAAGGGCTTTCATCCTAGCAAAGTGTTTTATTATGTCTAAGTAGCAATGCCTCAACTCAGTACAAATGCGTAGATTTCCATAAAGTACCCTTAATGTGTTCACTAATCCCAGAAATTTCAAGCAAAGTGTCTCACTGTGTAGAGGAGCAATTTTAGGTTATACAGGGTTTTCAGCATACATAAATTAATATTATAAAAGCAGTTACTAATTCTATCTACACTCTTGAAGGAGGGTCATCTATTAACAAGAGAAATCAGTGTCTCAGGGCAAAGTTTCTACCTTACTTCAAGAGAGTATATAGGTGACTAACACAACTTTATCCTCCATATCCAACCAAGCAAGAGGAACCTCTTTGATCTTGACCCAACTCCTTGATATCCTAGGTAATGTAAATAAAGTTGACCTTCAACGACCCACAGGTGGATTATCTACAAAGCTGGTTTTTACCTTCTTATTTTGACACTGTCATTTATTTCGTCTATTGAAGCCCTCTAAAAGCATTACTGTTGCTTCTATTTACTCTTATCCCTTGCAAGCAATAATGATAATTTCTAGCATTTGTTTGGCATTTCATGGTTTTGAAACATTTTTACATGCATTACCTTATTTGATGTAGCTTCTAACTAATCCAAAGTTGAAAGAGAAGTCTTTGAAATAATATTTGCCATCAGTTTTTCCCCTGAGAAGATATATGCTAACATGATGGAAGCTGGTTAAGAAACAAAACCAAACCAAATATGTATGAGATTGCACTGGTCTTTGGCATAAGTCTGAGTAGACAGCACTGAATGTGCCAGTGACTATCCCAACAGATGAGGAAGAGGGAGGAAATAAACAGATAGATGCTCAGAAATTGCTACTTCCTCATAGCACTGTCTCATTGTTGGGCTCAAGGGCTAGATCAAAGTCACACTGGAAAGTGGGTTTAGGCCCTTGTTTTTGTGGTCAATTGACTTTCAACAAAAGTAACAAAGCACATCAATGAAGACAGGATAGTCTTTTCAACAAATGGTGTGGGGACAAATGGATATCCACATGCCAAAACATGAACTTACACCCTTATTTCACACCACACACAAATATGATCTCAAAATGGATCAGAGAACTGAATATATGAGCTAAAACTATATAACTTTTAGAAGAAAACATAGGATAAAATACTCAAAGTCTTGGGTTAGATAGAGCTTTCTTAGGTATAACAATAAAAGCAGGATACATAAAAGAAAAAATAATAAATTAAACTTTTGTGCATCAAAAGATGTCATTATGAAAGTAAAAAGACAAACCATAAACTGCAAGAAAATATCTGCAAATTACATTTGATTTAAAAATCTTATATTAAGAATATCTAATGAGCCCTTACAAACCCATATACAGATCTTTCTTGACTTATAATGGGTTTACATCCCAATAAGCAGATTGTAAGCTGAAAATGGGGCTCCCAGGTGGTGCTATTGGTAAAGAACCTGCCTGCCATTGCAGGAGAGGAAAAAGATGCAGATTCAATCCCTAGATCGGGAAGATCCCCTGGAGGAGGGCATGGCAACCCACTCCAGTATTCTTGCCTGGAGAATCCCATGGACAGAGAGGCTTGCCAGGCTACAGTCCTTGGGGTCAAAGAGTCAGACATGACTGAGGCAACTTAGCATGCATGCACGCAAGCTGAAAATATCATAAGTTGAAATGCATGTAATACACCTACCCTTCTGGACATCACAGCTTATCCTGGCCTACTTTAAATGTGGTCAGAATACTTCAGTTAGCCTGCAGTTGGGAAAAATCATCTAACACAAACTCTATTTTATAATAAAGTATTTAATAGCTCATGCAATTTATTAAATACTGCACTGAAGGTGAAGAATAGAATTGTGGTATTGGTTGTTCACCCTCATGAGTTCATGAGTGACGGAGCTGTGGCAGCGTGGGAGCATAACTAGTGATAGGTACTGCCTATCACTAACCCAGAAAAAGATCAAAATTCAAAGTATGATTTTTACTGAATGTGCACTATTTTTGCAGCATAGCAAAATCAAAAAATTGTAAGTTTAACCATGGTAAGTTGGGGATTATCTGTATAAGACACATAACCCAATCACAAAATAGGTAAAAGATTTGAATGGACATTTCAAATAGCTAACAGTACATAAAAAGATGATCAACACCATTAGTCATTAAGGAAGTGCAAATCAAAACCATAATGAGGTTCCATTTCACATCCATGAGAATGGCTATGATTTTAAAAAAGAAATAATAAAAAATATTGTTGAAGATAAGTAGAAGCCTTAAATGTTGCTGATGGGATAGAACAAAATGGAATAGATCCTTTGGAAAACACTTTAACTAGGTCTTTTTTTATTAATTTCTTATTTTTTTTTTACTTAAAATATTTTATTTTATTTTATTTTTTATTATTATTATTATTTTTTATTAGTTTTGCCAAACAATGACATGATATCACCATGGGTTTACATATGCTCCCCCTCCAGAACCCCCCTCCCTCCTCCCTCCCCCCGGGAAATCTCGTTGCACCAGTCCCAAGCATCAATCCTGGGCCGGCTATTGCTTAGACATATGATAATTAACTTGTTTCAATGCCATTCTCCCATATCCTCCCACCCTTTCCCTCATCCACAGAGGCCCTGAGTCTATTCTATGCATCTGCGTTCCTTTTGCTGTCTCGCATGTTGGGTTCTCGTTACCGTCTTTCTAAATTCCATATATATGCGTTAGTATACTGTATTGTTGTTTTTGCTTCTGGCTTACTTCACTCTGGATAATGGGCTCCAGTTTCGTCCATCTGAGTAGGATTGCTTCAAATGAATTTTTTTTAATGCTGAGTAATATTCCATTGTGTATATGTACCACAACTTTCTTATCCATTCATCAGTTGATGGGCATCTAGGTTGCTTCCATGTCCTGGCTATTGTAAACAATGCAGCGATGAACATTGGGGTACACGTGGCTCTTTCAATTCTGGTTTTCTCAGTGTATATGCCCAGCAGTGGGGTTGCTGGGTCATATGGCAGGTCTATTTGCAGCTTTTTAAGGAACCTCCACACTGTTTTCCATAGTGGCTGTACTAGTTTGCATTCCCACCAACAGTGTAAGAGGGTTCCCTTTTCTCCACATCCTCTCCAACATTTATTGCTTGTAGACTTTTGGATTGCAGCCATTCTGACTGGTGTAAAGTGGTACCTCATTGTGGTTTTGATTTGCATTTCTCTGATAATGAGTGATGTTGAACATCTTTTCATGTGTTTGTTAGCCATTTTTATATCTTCTTTGGAGAAATGTCTGTTAAGTTCTTTGGCCCACTTTTTAATTGGGTTGTTTATTTTTCTAGAATGGAGCTGCAGGAGTTGTTTGTATATTTTTGAGATTAATTGTTTGTCTGTTGCTTCATTGGCTATTATTTTCTCCCATTCTGAAGGCTGTCTTTTCACCTTGCTTATAGTTTCCTTTGTTGTGCAAAAGCTTTTAATTTTAATTAGGTCCCATTTGTTTATTCGTGTTTTTATTTCCAATATTCTAGGAGGTGGGTCATGGAGTATCCCGCTTTGGGTTATGGCAGAGAGTGTTTTGCCTATGTTATCCTCTAGGAGTTTTATAGTTTCTGGTCTTATGCTTAGATCTTTGATCCATTTTGAGTTTATCTTTGTGTATGGTGTTAGAAAGTGATCTAGTTTCATTCTTTTACAAGTGGCTGTCCAGTTTTCCCAGCACCACTTGTTAAAGAGGTT